>JBAMJV010003432.1:0-46155 GCA_037951105.1 Echinarachnius parma
CTAAAAAAAATGGGAAATCTTAAAATCTTAAAAATCATACTGAAATGATGTGAGAAGGGATAAATCGATAATTAGAACGAGCCTGGTTAGTTCGTCTCTTGGTCCACGTATAAAATGTATACAGGCCTATGCTATAATATACACCATGGATTATTTAATCATCCTCGTCTAGAACACCTATATACTACAATGTATTAGCAATCCTACTAACATCATAAAACAACCAATACAAATAACTCGGTTTATCAAACGAAAGAGAGAGGCCTAATTACAGAACATGACAAAAGTAACAGATTACGAAATGGAACTACAGATTATGATTCATGGATCAAAGCAAATTATGACTATGAGCATTGTCTTAATTATGCCTTCTCACCACCAGATAGTTCGGCCCCCAAATTGGCAGCCCTCAATTAATTATGTTGTTTCACCTGCAACGAATTACCTTTAAACACCCGAAAGAACATTTGTTTGATGCAAAATGAACTTACCACAAAAGAAAAGCATCATGAGACAGACTGCAAGTCCATTGAATTCTTCCTGTTTTCCAGCCTGTGTGAAAAAGGGATAGTAGTATAAAAGGTAAAAAGGTTACATGGATAGTACGGGTTATAGACGCAAACTATGAATGTAATTCGTGGTTAAGTGTTTGCTTGTATCCTAAACAAAGCAGTTATAAATAAAAAATTAAAATCATCCTAATCAAGTGAGTAAATAAGTATGATTTTAAATCGAAATTGTTTAAATTTTTAATTTAAAAAGTTGATTAAATTATTACAAACGTTAGTATGGGTAAATGTTAAAATCTTATCAACACGAATTTCACCATACGCAGGAAGTGAATATTGTAAATTATTGATTTAATTGAAATACTATTGATAAATAATTACTGATTTACTCATATAATTTTGTACAAGTCTATTTATAATGACAAAAACGGAATTATTAACAATTGAAAGTTATGTAGGCTAAACTATTTTTCAAAACATTGCTATTGTATTGAAATAGTATTGATAGATATTTACTAATGTAATTATACATGTACATAAGCAACAACCAGGTAAATATTATTTTTCTTCGAAAGTAATACACATTTAATAAAAAGACGCGCGAAAGATTAATATTTTAATTTTAAAAATGACCATTGTGTACGAAAAGCAGTTAAAAATGTACTCTTAGTCCTCTGCTCACCTTTCCAGTAGCCATCATTTACCAAAATATCAAAATATCTTGATAGTTGTTATATTATCTTAATCAAATCAGCTTTAAATGAGCGTGTAATTAAAAATAAAACTCGAGCTCGAACGAATAACCGCGTCCTAATAATCTATGCAAGCAAGCGGGGTTTCCTGACGATCACGCACGGCGGTAGTCGGATCTGACTGACCGTCGGAAGATAGGAAAATGCCAGGACCTTAATGACAATTTCATGACGTCGTGACTTCTAGCTTTCTATTACTCCATCCCTTTTGGGTGGTAAATTAATCGTTATTGGTGAATGATCATCAATAAATAAAAGCAAAGAGAGAAAGAATGAAACCGAATAACAATAGCACTTCATAGTTAAGCATGGCTTAAAATTTAATTAACTTGTTATACCATGGGCGTCGATCTGTCATTGATACCCATTCAGGGGGGATGATCTATTAATTCATCCCCCCCCTGATGAATAGGTATTACGTAAGTATCGACGCCCATGTGTTATACAATATCTCTCATGTGTTATTAAAATTATCATCGAAAGAGTAAATCGCGAAGAATATCAATACAAAACTGTATGGCATATATTCACTAGCGTAACTTGGATTATTTAAATATAGTTTGCAATGTCATATAATTGTAATTGGTAAATAATCTACAGCCAAATAGGCATGAATTACGTCAACTGCGCCCGAAGTAATTAAAACGTGGATGATTTGCGAATAAACGTCTTTTGAAAGAATATTGCATTCTTTTGTCATAAATCCGGCCTAGATTATTCCTGCATCAGGACTACAAATATTATACAGATATTGACTGTCTTGAGGGGCAATATAACATTTGAGATCCTCGAGGGAAGTTATATTTGTGTCGAGGGACATTATATTTTTCCGAAGCGCGTAGCGCTGAGGAAAAATATAGTATTCCGAGACAAAAATATAACTTCCCAAGGGAAATGAAATGTTATATGGTTCCCGAAGGAAAAAGTCAATATCTGTTATATTATGATGACCTATATAGATACAAATCAAGATAAATATAAATTTGGTGTTGAAATAAAATTATGGACAAGGGAAAATCATTAGATTAAATCGAAATCCTTCCAGTAGAACAGACGTAATGTTATCGAAATGCTGCGCAAAATGCTTCTTTATTCGACCGTCCTTTCAAATTTACTTTCGGATCGCGCAATCTCCGTAGAAAGCTTAACAACGCTGCGCGTGCCAGGATGCTAATATGCGCACATTGTTCATCTTCACACACCCATTGTGACGTAAATTACGTCACCGGTCAATATAACGGCGTTATATTGACTGGTCGGTCAATATAACGCTTCTCATCCTTGTAGCGATGGTCACGTGACATCATTTTGACCAATCGCACACCAGTATCTTTATAGGTCATATAATATATGTAATTAGACTCCGCTTTTCACCAAATAATAGATGCTCAAAGTGTATTTCCTTCATTTTGTGTGCTATTGAATACACTCCACGCTCGCGTACATGTGAATATAATTCATATTAAATTATTGTATTTCAAAAGATAAATCGTTCCCATTATGATGAGTTCGTGTCATGATTTTAAATAAATGAAATGCAATTAAGGTTGATTATCAAGTCAACAATATCAATATCCTCAATTAGAGAGACAATGAACAGTTATCTATAAATGTCCGCGAAACTGGGGCCCTTTCGATATTTTCCTGAATAAGTTTTGTTCATTAAAACTCCAGAATAAATTTTTGTTTCGAATGAGAATATTTGTACCGCATGCAAAGTCACAGACGAATGCTATCATAATCATTCTAAGTCACGTTACGTAAGATTTTTTATTCTATAGTTGCTCCGCTGTAAATGTACCATGACTTGTAATAAAGAGTTATCATAAACCCTATAACCCAAACCCTAACTATCCGTCAGGCGCATGATTGGTTGTTCAATCTTTCTGAAAAACATGGTTTTCCAATCTTATGGACCCTAATGAATTATGCATAAGCCGCACACCCATCATGCAACGCGCTACCCCGCGTGACATGTCTAAGAGATAGTTCAGTTTTGGTAGAGAGGGCGCTGCACAACACAATTTTTTGGTAAGGTTATGAAAAACTGAGTGTCAAGAAAGAACATGCAATTTTAATGGCAGAATAAACTTTATTTGGTCAAAATCGGTTCAGAAATGGCTGAAATATCAATATATAATTATCCGATCGTAATAAATTTGGGCCCCAAATTTATTCAATGATTTAAAAAAAAAATTTAAAAATGCTTACACTTTTTCAAAAGTGGTTTTTAAATAGTTGTTGATGATCTCTATATTCAATTAATATTTCAACAAAACATCACATACATAATTTTGTATGAAAAATGGTTGAAACCAATGCCTTTTTATAGGGCTTTGATGGCTCTGTTTGAATGATAACAGGCTTTTTACTTAGTCGCTTGTACTTTTGTATACCTTTCGAGCATGGTGGAGTTATAACTATTAGTTTGTAATGTTACTGTGCAGGTATACCCCTGAAATTGTTACCACTTTAAAACAATTGCGATTTATCCAGCTGAAAAACAGTGAAATGATTCGAAGAATTGTGACAGATTTAATCATATCCTCAAAACTACATACGTCTCGATAGAAAATCAGGAAGGAGTGATTTCAAAGGTACTAAATCGAGCACAAAAAGTAGCTAGCCCCCTAAGCAACTGCTTGTAATAATATTTCATAACCAAGAATCGTTTCAAGATTTTGTCCCGCAAAAGACTATGGTATTTAGGAAAACAATGTGTACAAATAAGAGGTAACCATCAATCCATGGTTGAGTAAGCACACATAAAAGAGAAAATTGTCATATTTCAAAATTCTAACAAATTAATTATTATTGCAGTTTATTGAGTATTGCAAAATTTCAAATTGCACTGTTTTACAATTGCAATTAATTCATTTAACCAAATCAAAATGGATGGAGTATGAAACAACATTGATTCACAAACCATAATCAAAATTTGCTCTTTCACAACAATGTACAGGCATGCGCTAGTTATTGTGACTTTTGAAATTGGGTCATTTTGTCTTTAATCGGTGCTCATTCAGCCATGACGTGATAAATATCTCTTTTCACACAGAATGGATAACAACTGTAGAAATATAGCGGTAAGATGACATCTTTAAACAATTATCGGTCATGAAATTATCAGCAGTTGTCTAAGGGGTACATGTAGTTACTTTTTGTGTTCTGTTTATTTTGTATACATTTGGAAGCTTTTTTACCAAAAAATTATATCGCGCCATCTGTTAGATGCACACAAGTTATACAATATTATGCACATCCGAATCTTTTTGATATCTTTGAATCACAATATAAAGTAAATGCGTAAATTGCAATGCATAATTGTAAGGACAACCATAAGCCAAAACAAATAGAAACTAAAACAATAAGACGTAACAAGTCATGTTATCTAGTATCGATTATGTTTAATATTGTCATACATGCAAGAAACTTGTTTATTGGAATAAGAAGGGATAATTAATTAGCATCCTTGCTCTTTCTCTTTTTGATCCTAGTTCATACATTATTTCCGACATGTCACTCAAGACCAGTCATTATTATTATAATTATTCATGTTCTGTATGACATTTTCCTTGTACCATCTTTACCATAAGTATTAGATCAGTTCAATATCCACGTAATTTATACGCTGAAATTGTTTAAAAATCCATGAACTAAATTCAGCATTTATAAATGTCAATTTCTGTGCATCATATTACTACCTGCACATCAACATATTACACTGTATCATTGACAAAATATAATTCACATGATTAGGATTCCTTTTGTTTGTTTTCATGATAATCATTGATTTTGCTTATTAGAACCCAGCAGCTGTTCCGCCTTTCCGAGGGTCGGAGAAGGCATAGAGGACCCCGTCGCTGTCCCGTTGAATAGCTTGCACCACAGCGTACCGCTCCTGCAGGAAAAGAGCGTGTCCCTTGCTCTCCAGTGCGTCCAAGATTTCCTGTAAAAATACAAATGAAGAATGGTGATTTTAAGTGGTAACGAATTAACCAGTTTATGAATAACACATACTTTCTTTGTTTGTTTGTTTGTTTGTTTATTTTTTTTATTGATATAGGATGGCCATGTTTTATCTGGTATGTCTGGTCAATTTGTTACCAAACTTTGGTTGTTGCTAATTTGCCTGGCAAGTTTTGACAAGGGATGTTAGACCCAAAGAGGTGAGTGTACGAATATTGTGTGTATTAGTATTCTGGTGGTCCAGAGTTTGTTACAATATTACATATTTCTTGCACAATATTGTTTTTTGTTTTAATTAAAATATATCTAAATGAGTTTTCACTGTATGTACTAGCCATCAATCAATTTCCCAGTTTTATATTAGCAATTATAACAATAATCTGCATTACAAAGTAATTAGCTTCGTTTAATGACTGGCATTGATAAAGCTTATGATGGTCTCAAACTGCAATATTATATATTAAACCGCGATGCTGTAATAAAGGTTTTCTCGGCCAATTTCGTAAGCTTCTCATTCGTTTTGATAAGCATGTCATTACATTTCGCGAAATTGTGCTGAAGGCTTGCAATTGTGGTTCAAAATTGCATTTTGTTCATTCGGTCAAGTGATTTACCACTTTTAGCATTAAATTAAAAAACACGTTATTTGCATTCAATTTCGCAAACGGACTTCACGGAAGGCGGTATTACTTAATCACGAATTTTCTCGCTTTAAATTGAATGACAATTTTATAAAATAGAAACACGTTTTAAATCGAATGCAAACGAAATGTTTTCGAATGATCGTTATATGAATTCAAATGCTAAAACACGAATTTGAACTGCAAAATACAGCTGCGGTGACAAAATCGGCGAAATTGAATGCACACAAAATGAATGCGTGTGGCCAACTTACGAAATAGACCGAGTAATCCTATATTAATGAATTCTTGCTATGTATCAAAAGTCAAGTTGTTTGTATATAGGACCTAGATCAAACATTATTAAATATGATTTGGACAAATGGTATTGCATACAAAACTTGAAGTGAGGATTATGATGATAAAAGAATAGTTCGCTTACTTGATTAAAGCCTTCCTCATATTGTATGTAGTTAGGCGACAGCTGGTGATGGAGTCTACGCTGGTTGATGACGTCACGAAGATCCTCGTGGAATCGTTGTGTGCGGAGATTAACCTGCGTGTGCAAAATGTATGTAACTATGTTAACGTTGTTAAAAGGAAATCAAAATCAATTAATATTAATATAGAGTGTGTTTACGCATTCATATTTTACCCAGGCCCAGAATACAAACTGCTCCAGACAAACCTGTCTATAGTGACCCAAGGGATTCAATAAAAGTGGCTGAGGTAGACAGGTGACCTCTTTCTAAGACAAGTTCTATATTACGATATAGATATCGTAAATTGTATAAGAAATATCTAATGCATATTTAAAGTATGTTCTACCAAAAACGTATGAAAGAGTCGGCGTTACTGTAATTGTGCATAGTTTTGATCGATTTATTTTAATATTATGTGCATTTTGATTGTTTATATTTGTTCAAATGATCTCTTCTTTAAGGGCTAGTGTTACAAGCATTATATGCTATTTTCAAGTCCTTTTTACCAATTGATGGGAAATTTTTAAATATTGTACAATTATGATTTTGTTGAATATGTACATAATAAATTCAATTCAATTCATTTCAAATTGTCCATGAATAAATCTTTCAGAAAACTTGCAAATCGTTCAGAAATATTTCAGAATATTGCTTTTCGATGCAGGGGATCCACTGAAACAGGTTTGACCGTATTAAACAATAATGCAAAATAAATGTTATAGGAATTAGGTACAGATCTAATATTCCCATAAATGTCATTTGCAAGCTTAAATCAAATTAACAACTACATTCACATTGCGAGGAAAACGCATCGCAAATCCTGTATTACCAAAGAAATCGATGTTATCATCCGGGAACTCCCCGATGCGCCCGAGACGAGTTTGACGTCACCGCTACTTTTGTCCAATAGGATCGTCGGACTCATCGAGGACATGGGACGCTTGCCGGGCTCGATGAAGTTGGGTTCGGAAGGGGCGATGCCGTCCGAGTTGCGAAGGCCCGGGGTCGAGAAGCTGTCCATTTGGTTGTTGAGCACGACACCCGTCGATAGTGACATGAACTTTGATCCAAATCTTGTAAAATGTGACAAGAAAAGGCATGTTATCTTTCTAATAATCAAGAACCGTTATGAAAGCGCGGACACAACATACTTTAGACTAGACATTCCTTTATTGTTGAGCACACCCGTCGTCGGCGACATGAATTTCGACCCGAATTTTTAATTTTTTAATAAACCCAAATTTAATCTTGTAAAATATGTAAATAAAAAAGCAAATATAATGTTTTTAATCAAGAACTTTACAGACAGAAACACTCACAAATACGACCCCCTCCCCCAATTTTACAAAATATTTTTGAACTATTATGTCTTCTTTTCCTATGCTTGGTCAGTTAACACATTATATCAATGGAAGGGTAAACAAATCAACTAAATCAATCATAAATCTCATAATCGTACCCTACTTTGAACACTTGATTTGCAATTTTTATTTAATTTTTGTTTGTATAGCAAAGTGTGTCATAATTGCAACAAGAACACTTCATGCACTTTTGTTTGTATTCATCGTGGATTAATTAAATTAACCCATTCAGGACTGGTTCGAAAAACACTCGGGCTGTCTATTGAGAGTGCATGTTATACCAAACTTAGTCAGTCCTAATTGGGTTAAAGAATATGAAAGGATAATTATTATGTACCCATTGTTGACTGTACTTGTCATTGCCACTGCGTCACCATTGGGGGCGATAACGGACAAGTGAGATGTACCATGGTCGAACTTGTTCGCATACACTCCCTCGTCGTACTCCGTTACGTTTTCATACGTCACTGTGTCGTCATCGATAGTCTGACGAATCAGCGAGGCGAGACTCTCCGACGTCATATTTGAAACGAGACATTTCACACTTTATAAATTATAGACTGACTAGTAATTTTAGAAAATGCAGGAGGAAATATGAATTCTTTAATTTTTGTTAGCTTTACCAATGGATTAAATTCAGGAAATATAATCCACAAATTTTAGCTAATAAATGAAGAAAAATAATCATGATCAGATTAAAATGAAATTCAGATGAACGTACGTCAGTTCAAACATTACTAACCAGTCATTTCTTTTTTAAAATGTTGCTTAATGCCTTCTGATTATGTGTGCTTCATTCAAGATAAGTATAAGGAAACGCAAGAAAGACACAAAACATGTATTCATTAAATTTCGGAACGTTATCATTGAACATGTCATTTCATGTTCAATGATTACGTCCCAAAATGTAATGAATATATCTTTCTTGCGTTCCCTTGAACTCAATCAAGATACATGTCGTACAATTTGAAATAATACAGTCTATTCAAGTAAGTCTTAAGCCCGGCGCAGACAGAGACGACTCGACCCGACCCGACTGAAAGCCACAGGCGGCCGATTTAGTTGCGGCCGATTCAACATGCGGCCAATTGGCTTCCGACTGGCAAAATCGGAGTCGTGAGGCATCGCACACTGAGCCGATCCGACTGAAAACTAGTCTAATCGGGTCGAGTCGGCTCTGTCTGCGCTGGGCTTTACGTTTTGTATCGGTTCGTAGACGGAGTCGCCGAGCCGAGCCCTCTTCGCAAAGGCAAACTTTGTAGCTTCCATGAACCGATGATAGAACAGTATCTCTCCGTCCAAAGTGCTGATGTCTTCCGGTGTGTAATCGTATTCTGGACGGGGAAATGAAATCCACATAACGTTCTTATAACTCTAGTACTCTTTTGGTATGTCCAATACAAGCAAGGAACAGGTTTCTGTTTTCCGATATTCTCTTTCGTTAAAAACATAGTCATGATAGAAGTGTTTGGATTTGTTATTATCCACTGGATAATATAAACTGTCTACAATGTCAGTGCAATGAGTTAGCAAATATCAGTTTGCCTTTTCGCTCATATTACTCGGTCATATGACATTCATTTACAATGGAAGTTTCACACATCTCTGACGGACATAACAGATTACAAAAATACACATTTTATCAACCATTCTTCAGTTTTTGAACATGTCAGCAAAGTTACCATATCCCTTTAATTGATTAATCAATCGATTAATTGATTCATGAATTAAGTGATTATTGAAACGTGTATATAATAAGATTGCCCATCTCGTTTTTATTAACAAATTCAATCATTTCATAATTCAGTCGCTCTTTAGTCACATTTGTATAATATACTTGATCTAACCATTCCCACTATTAAAGTTAGTGTGCGCGAATCCTGAAAGTCGAAAACCCGACGTCCGGTTTATAAGTATATTTTTTCATACCGCTTTTTTCACTGCACTGGACGTATGATTGAGGCAAGTTCTTTTAAAAACTAAACGACATGTGTGGGGCTCTTGCACTAAGCGAGTTAAATGAAAAGGGAGCCAAGTTAGCTCAGTAAATCATGTTAATTACATAACATCTTGCACATCACACTAAGTTTTTAAAAGTGGGCAGCATAATAATACAAAAATTGATCGCGATCAGTGCTTAATTTTACAAATCTGAAGTAGCACGTACTACATTGAAATAAGAAGAAGAGGTGAAGAAAATCGACTCATCCCGGTCGTGTCACTTCATATTCAAAGGTTTGAAACGAGATCGTTCTCGAGGTAAACAATGACCCGCTATTTCGAGTACATTTTCAAATTATTCCCCATTATTAACACAAAAAAACGGGTACCATTTGGCATTGAAAAATGCTTCTAATCTTTGCATTTCGAGTACACATAAACCTATAAATACCCCTCTTAATAAAGACTTCAAGTACACAATCATATATAATCAAAATGTGTGGCCCTTCACGAAAAGGTACCATTTGTTCACATTTCGGGAACATTTCTTTGACACGTGTACCCTTTTTAATCATCTTCGCAAAATAAAGTCATGAAATACCCCTTGTTTCAATTTGCGCGATTGTGTTTTGTTCGCGAACACATGCGAAAATGTACTACCCCCTTTTTCGCGAAATTGTGAACGATCATGTTTTATACATTGCCAATGTGCAGTGACACCCCGAGGACTCACCGTCCATAATGTTCATGATCATCTCGCCCACGACGCCGCTCGATGGTGGGGGCGCGGTCATCATCGCCAGTCCGTCGAAGAGATCGACGCTGAGTGGGTCTTTGACAATCGCGCTGTAAGACGACAGGTCTTCCGATGTTACGATGCCGCCTGTACAGAATGAAGGTGCGAAATCGATTTTGTTTTTTCTTATTTTATGAAATTACATAAACAAATACAACAGTATATAGTGAAACAGGGCATTGGCACAATTAACCTTAGGCAGAAATGCAAAGGAAAGCGCTGTACTTCCTTGCTTGTGGTCCCAAGGAACCCACATATTTTGTTTGTGTGTGTGTGTGTGTGTGTGTGTGTGTGTGTGTGTGTATGTGGACTAGTGCCATTATACAATCTCAAATTGTTTTATGAAAGAAATTGCATTTTCAAAATGAACTTCGGAAATATGAATGCTGAAGAGGTCATTCATTGGCATATCGGTACCAAATCAAATCAAACGTATTATTCTCACAATTAACGGGGGTCGAATACTGGTTATTAAAGTACTTTTTAAAACTTTCTGATAGGTATAGTTATAAAGTCTTAGCCAGTACGTCGAAGAGATCGACGCTGAGTGGGTCTTTGACAATCGCGCTGTAAGACGACAGGTCTTCCGATGTTATGATGCCGCCTGTACAGAATGAAGGTGCGAAATCGATTTTGTTTTTTCTTATTTTATGAAATTACATAAACAAATACAACAGTATATAGTGAAACAGGGCATTGGCACAATTAACCTTAGGCAGAAATGCAAAGGAAAGCGCTGTACTTCCTTGCTTGTGGTCCCAAGGAACCCACATATTTTGTTTGTGTGTGTGTGTGTGTGTGTGTGTGTGTGTGTATGTGGACTAGTGCCATTATACAATCTCAAATTGTTTTATGAAAGAAATTGCATTTTCAAAATGAACTTCGGAAATATGAATGCTGAAGAGGTCATTCATTGGCATATCGGTACCAAATCAAATCAAACGTATTATTCTCACAATTAACGGGGGTCGAATACTGGTTATTAAAGTACTTTTTAAAACTTTCTGATAGGTATAGTTATAAAGTCTTAGCCAGTACGTCGAAGAGATCGACGCTGAGTGGGTCTTTGACAATCGCGCTGTAAGACGACAGGTCTTCCGATGTTATGATGCCGCCTGTACAGAATGAAGGTGCGAAATCGATTTTGTTTTTTCTTATTTTATGAAATTACATAAACAAATACAACAGTATATAGTGAAACAGGGCATTGGCACAATTAACCTTAGGCAGAAATGCAAAGGAAAGCGCTGTACTTCCTTGCTTGTGGTCCCAAGGAACCCACATATTTTGTTTGTGTGTGTGTGTGTGTGTGTGTGTGTATGTGGACTAGTGCCATTATACAATCTCAAATTGTTTTATGAAAGAAATTGCATTTTCAAAATGAACTTCGGAAATATGAATGCTGAAGAGGTCATTCATTGGCATATCGGTACCAAATCAAATCAAACGTATTATTCTCACAATTAACGGGGGTCGAATACTGGTTATTAAAGTACTTTTTAAAACTTTCTGATATGTATAGTTATAAAGTCTTAGCCAGTACGTGTCTCCTCTCATTTGCTTTCAAATAATAACATGGGTAATCACAATAGAAAAACATAATTATTGCGATTGGTTTTTATTACGAAAATGGAAATGTATATAACAATAGTGGCATTATAGGGAACATTTTCGGCAAAATGACTCCACATTCACGCCAAATAAAAACAAAATAAATCGTGAAAATGTTGCCAATTTTTTTCGCGAAAATGTCCATATGCCACTATTATAATACTGTAGTCTGTTGAATAACAGAAACGGTAGATACCAATTTCTTGCGTTTCTTGGGCTAAAGTTTCGGCAATATCCCCAGTGTAGAATATATCCGCTCCCTCGTTAGCTAGCCTGGTTAGTGTGGAAGCCAAGAGGGGATTTGGAACCAATTCACCCTCGGTTTTTAGAGAGTTGTCAACTTTCACGTAAAGGGAACTGAAAATAAGGTGAAGATCAAAAGTAAAATACAAATTAGTTCAATTAGCAAGTAAATGTTCATCAACTGTAATTATAAACATAATTATTGTCGCTAGATCACCATCATCACCATCACCATCATCATCATCATCATCATCATCATCATCATCATCATCGTCATCATCGTCACCATCATCACCATCATCATCATCATCATCATCATCATCATCATCATCATCATCGTCACCATCATCACAATCATCATCATCATCATCATCATCATCATCATCATCATCATCATCATCATCCTCAGCATTATCTTCATCATCATCATCATCATCATCATCATCATCAAAGTTATCATTATCTTCATGGCATTTTAGTTATCAACATCAATATAATTTTCATCCTTCAACGTCGTTATCATGTCATCATCATCTTCATCATCATCATCATCATCATCATCATCATCATCATCATCATCATCATCATCATCATCATCAGTATCAGTATCATCAATATAATTTTCATCCTTCAACGTCGTTATCATGTCATCATCATCATCATCATCATCATCATCATCATCATCGGCATTGGTTTAAAACAGTTTCAAGTACCTTAGTCCTGCATCGTTCCTGATATAGTCTTCGTTGTTAGCGATATCGTTTGCCATCGTGGCGTCGATCACGAAGCCGTCCAGAGCGATGTCGATGGCGGGTTGGAAGACTTGGCTCCACGGCAGCTGACCGTAGAGGGAGTGAGCAGCTTTGTAGCCGCGCATCTCACCGGGTGTCGCGATACTCAACCCTCCTGTAAAAGAGAAAGAGGAGAGAGGTGGGCGATGGGGAGATAAATAAAGAGAGGGAGAAGATGAGTATAGGAAGAGGGGGGAAGAGGAAAATTAATGAATAACGATAGACAAGAAAATACTACAATACTACTGTTTTAATGAGCGCAAGAATGATCGAAAGGAAAGAAGGGAGAAAGGTAGGGGAGGGTAGACTTGTTAAAAAGAAATAAACAAGCCGACTATGGATTATAAAGGGAATGGATAAAGATAAACAGGAATGGGTGACAAAGATCGGATGAAATAATAAGGCAGAATTAAGAAACCATGATATAGTTTGCACATACCCGGCATTCTTATCAAGAAATACTTACAGTACAGCAGGCCATGCAACATTATTGAATATTAGATGTTAAAATTGATAGCATGTTGTGTAAGATGCATACCATGTATATCACTCTGCAAACAAGACATGGTTATTTTGTTTACGTTAGGATGATCCCATTACTTTTTGCGTCATAATTTCATATTTACTTTTTTTGTCGACATTACGATATATAATACCCAGTACCTGCCAGTGATAATTCCGGACGACCAACAAACATTGTTTCATTTGCTGCGAATGGCGCCCTCTCACGGGCATCTATGACCTGAGTCTTGCGGCTCTGTCGATCGTACACTGTCATGAAGAAACCACCACCGATTCCTGAAAAAAGGAGAATATTTGTCTTGCTGCATGCTCAATCTCCAAATAAATACAAACCTGAAATATGTCTCTATATTACGTGAAATGATGCAAGAGTCAACCCTACTTTGGAATAAAATAATAATTATAGTGAACATATCAGATCACCCTTAAAAAACAAATTGGATAAACCATTCATCACTTTATGAACATTTCAATACAGTTACCCGATCCCCCCTTAAGCATACTTGTTAGGAACTTTGAAGGATGTTATTTGGGGAATTAAAATGGCCTCAGCTCCCTTTAAACAATCACACGGTGGCCATGACGATGGCAACCCGTAGAGAATATAGTCGTGTGTCATCTAGTATAGTTAACCACTGTTAGAATTTTAAAAAATATCTCCGACAGAGGACTATGAGAATGTTTGTTGTATCGGAATATTGTTTTAAACCATGTTCATGGGAGGAATAGTTCAGTTCTGGTTGAGAGGGCGCTTCAAGATTTAATTTGTTGTGAAGTAATGACGCGAGCCCTTGTCCATGTTGTCATATCACCGGATGGCGTTAGCGGACACCCGACATGCTCGACGGAGAGCAAAATATTCAATTCGTTCGTCTCCGTTCGTATGCGTTTCTTGCCCGTTTCGTGTTTGGCGAATCATGCGGTCCTTGTCAGTCGATGTCAGTTGTTTTATCCGGTGGAAAGTTGTTTACATGCAGCAATGTATACAAATTTCACCCATCGGATAATTTGATTTCGCAAATGTTCTATCCGTCGGGCATCCGTTTACGCTATACACGGAGATATGTGACAACACCCTGGACATCGAAGTTCAATACCAACTAACCGGCACTCGACGGATGTACAACTCCAATGCACAGCATCGCTGCTATCGCGGCATCAACTGCTGAGCCTCCCGTCTGCAGGATATCACTGACAAACAGACGATTTTGATATTAAAAAAAAAAAAAAAAAAAAAAACACGTGTCAAACAAGCCAACATTATGTTTAAAAAAATATATTTCTGTAAAAAATGTTATTTGTTATTTTGATATACTGTAGTTCTTATGTATTATTCGGACTTGCAGGAAAACAGCCAGATGGCTGATTAAATAAAACAAACAAACAAACAAACAAACACACAAATAAAATTACGGGTCAACGAAGCAGACGAGTAAACAAATACCAAAAGTTAGACAAAACATCAAACATAACAGGCTGGAAGATATAATCAGCTTTAATTCAAAAAGTTTTAAGCAGCATGTCTTTATTTTGTATGTGAAATGCACGTCAATGTTTATACCAAATTTAAGATTTTATAAATAAAAATCACTTCCTACCGAAAAACAAGTGACCACGAACAAACCATTATGTATAACAATCTGTTTTAGACCGCTATTATCTACAACTGTAACGGGCAGTTAACTTAATGTGGGTACTCTGTATTTGTTTTAAAGCATTTTTTTAGCATTCTTATAGGATACGTCGTTTGGAGCACGCCTCCACGTTGACGTCTACCTCAGCTCCAGGTCGATAATTAATATTCATATCGTGACGTCGCGCAACGTCACTAGGATTAGGGTTTGAATGAGTTTTAGGGTTATAATTACAATGAGACCATACTGACCATCAGCGGTGTACGTGGCCTACTGGTCACGCTGTCGACTTCAACACTTGTTTATATTGGTTCAAATCCTCTCATATGACTCTTCTTTTCTTTTGCCATAAATGGTGAGTATAGCGGTTTATTTAGTAAATGTATCATGCAGAGTTTCACCATCGACCTGAAAGTGTGCTTCAAACGACGCACCTTTTCACTATCGACGTGGAAGTGTGACCCAAACGAGACACCCATTTTTATACCGACCTGCCAACTTGTGAGCATACGGGTGAATCGGCGGCCACCGCCCCATGCTCGAATCGGTAGCCCTCAAACCCGCCACCTGATGAGTCGGTCGAACCCTGGTCGATGATGACCAGTGGGACGACGAAGACGAGGACAACTAGGGTTACGGCCAGGATGATGACGATGGCCGCCAGAATGAGCTCCCACGGTTTTCTCTCCCTTAGACTGAATACAAATCAATAAGCTCATTTCGAATTTGATCAGTTATCAACATTATTTTTGCAAGTGTTTAATCGATATTTGGTCTTTAGGAAACATCGTCTTTGTTATTTTGTAATTTTGCTTTAATGTTTCTGTTATTTTTTCTGAGTAAGGTGTAATGTATTCTTCGTACCTTTTCCTATAGTCATAGAGTCAATGCGATGAATAGTACGCCGGGTTCCCTAAATGAATGGTTTAAATGCCATATCATTGTATTCCTATCTCTTTCACACAATTTCCGATGACGAACGTAAGAGTAAAGACATAATATGAAAGTGATCCTTATTGGTCTAACCATATCAACATTGGTAATGTTCAATATATGTTTTAATATACGAACATAAACATAAACGAACAAACAAACAAACACACACACACACACACACACGCACACACACACACACACACACACACACACACACACACACACACACACACACACACACACAAACAAACACACACACAACCTTCTCGTGGTCCACCCTGTTTGGAAACCTTCCTTACTAATGCCATCAACCAGACATGCGCAACCAACAACCTTGTGTACCAGCGATGACTTCCCCAAGTCAATCTACGAATGGCCCTCCTCAGGGCAAAACGTCCCGTAATGGCCCTTATCAAGGCCAACCATCTCGCATAATAGGGACATCTCTCCGCATATACCAAATTAATGCGGAAGGTATGTCACGCGCAAAAAGTGACTACCTCGCCAGATCAACAAAGGATCTCGACATCGACATTATCCTTCTGCAAGAAACCCATATCCGTGATGAGACGTGTGAATCTAAGCTCCGCGTCAACGGCTTCAAGCTCATTGCGGCCGTGCACCACGCCAAGTATGGAGTTGCTACCTACCTTAGACATGACCTGACAGACTTCTGTGTCCTTGAGGAATCCTCCAATAATGACATCTTCACGGCCACCGTGAAAGTTGGAGATATAACAATCACAAACATATATAAACCACCAAAAACGAACTGGCCCTCTCCTGCACTTCAGACCCATACCCACCCTGAAGTCCATGCTGGAGATTTCAACAGTCATCACTCATCCTGGGGCTATGCCAAAGATGACGAGAATGGAGAGCAACTGGATATGTGGGCATCAGCCTGCGACCGTTACCTCCTTCATGATGCCAAACAACCGGGAACTTTCCACTCAAGCAGATGGAGAAGGGATTACAATCCGGATCTCTGCTTTCTGTCCAAAACCAGCAATGGCCGCCCACTACATGCATCTCGCAAGATACTTCCTCTCTTCCCTCATAGCCAACATCGTCCAGCTTTAATCCATATTGGAGTAGAGATACCTCTTATCCAATCAAAGCCCCAACCACGATGGAACTTTAGGAAAGCTGACTGGAAAGCCTTTACAGATGACGTGGAGGAGCAAATCACCAATCTTGAACCAGTCCCCAAAAGCTACACATCCTTCTGCAATATCCTCAAGGACACTGCCAAGAAACACATCCCTCGTGGCTTTCGTAAAGTCTTCACACCTTGCTGGCTGCCAGAATCAGAAGAGCTCCTCAAGCAGTATGAATCCACTGGCGATCCAGACATTGCAACAGAACTTTTGGATTCCCTTGACACAGCTAGACAAAAGCGCTGGCAAGAGACGGTAGAAGATCTCAACTTTACACACTCGAGCCGGAAGGCTTGGAACCTTCTTCGACATCTTGGAGCAGCAACCCCGGTTCAACATCAACCTCCTAAAGTAACAGCAAATGCTGTTGCTTCACGCCTGCTCCTCAATTCCAAGGTACCTTCTACAAAGGCATCACGTAAAGAAGTCAAGAAGAACCTTTCCAAGTCCTACTCAACATCAGCTAAGACTTCCCCACTTGCAAGACCTTACACTAGAGAAGATGTCGACATTGGTCTCTCATCCACAAAATCAGGGAAAGCTGCGGGAATTGATGGAATCTACCCAGAATTCCTGAAGAACCTTGGACCAAAAGGCCGCGGCTGGCTGGCCTCATTCTTCACACACATCCACTCTTCCGGAGTTATCCCAAAGGCTTGGAGAGAGTCCAAAGTGATTGCGATCATCAAACCAGGGAAACCTGCGAACGACCCTGCAAGCTACCGTCCCATCTCTCTTCTGTGCACATCCTACAAATTGTTCGAGCGCCTCCTTCTAGTCAGGCTTAGCCCATTGGTAGAACCTGTGCTACCAAAGGAGCAAGCAGGCTTCAGACCGAAAAGGAGCTGTTCCGACCAAGTCCTAGCCCTCACTACCCTCATCGAGGCAGGATATCAGCGCGCCCTCAAAACGGGCGTGGCACTGATTGACCTCTCATCAGCCTACGACACTGTATGGAGACATGGCCTGCTACTCAAAGCGTCCCGCATCTTCAAGTGTCAGACAACCATGCGCATCCTTGCTTCCATACTCAGCAACAGAAGATTTAGAGTTTCACTTGGAGGACAAACAAGCTCGGCTAGAACCCTCAACGACGGCCTCCCTCAAGGATCTGTCTTGGCCCCGATGCTTTTTAACATTTATGTAAGTGACATGCCGGAGACCACGTCCAGGAAATTTGCGTATGCAGATGACCTTGCACTAGCTACCCAATCCACCGATTTCGACGTACTTAGCAGAACCCTCACCGAGGACATGAAGAAGATGGAGGACTACTTCACCTACTGGCGCCTTCGTCCCAATCCCAATAAGACTACAACCACTGCCTTCCACCTCAGTAACCGACAAGCGAAAACAGAACTTAATGTCACCTTCTGTGGCAAAACAGTTAAGCATGAAGAGTTCCCCAAATACCTTGGAGTTACCCTGGACCGCAGCCTCACCTATCGTGAACATCTCAAGAGGGTTTCTGGAAAACTGAAGACCAGAGTCAACATTATCCGGAAGCTTGCAGGAAATAGCTGGGGTTCAGGCACACAAACCCTCCGAACAGCCTGCATAGCTCTAGTCTACTCTGTTGCAGAGTACTGCTCACCAGTGTGGACAGAGAGCTGCCATACCAAGAAGGTAGATGTAATCTTGAACTCAGCTATGAGAATAATTACTGGCACCCTAAAGTCAACACCTCTTCAATGGCTACCTGCTCTCTCCCACATCGCTCCCCCTGCTGTACGCAGACAGGAGATAATGCGCAAGGAACTACACCGCACCTCCACCAACCCAGACCTACCTATCCACGAAGACCTAGGAAACCTACCCAAAATGCGCCTCAAATCACGGACACCCTTTTGGACTTCTGCAAAGTCTCTAGAAGAGTTTGACCTGAAAGGAGAATGGCGCAAAACCTGGGCAGAGTCCGATTTCCCTAACCATGACCTTGTACAGGACCCTACGTCAGAGCCAGCAGGGTTCAACCTCCCCAGAAAGCAATGGGTGACTCTGAACAGGATAAGAACACTCCATGCAAGGTCAGCCCATCATCTCCACCGATGGAAAATGAAAGACAGCCCTGCATGTGACTGCGGGAACCCAGACCAGACAGTGAAGCATGTGGTAAATGAGTGCCCTCTCCGATGTTTCCCTGATAGTTTTGAGGGGATTCATCGGACAACAGATGCTGCTCTGACCTGGCTGAGAAACCTAGACTTGAATTTATAAATGTGCATATATGTCATACGAAACAAACAAACACACACACACACACACATACACCAACACACACACCTACACACACACACACGCACATGCACGCACACACAGAAATTAGTTTAAAGCGATCTAAATGTACTAACTTTGTTGACATGACTGTACAAAAATTGGCAAATGGTTGATAGAATGTATATATTATTCCTGTTGTAATGTCCACTGAGTGATGTGTGAACATGTCATGGTAAATGAATACCATTATGACCGAGTAATGGGCGAATACGCAAAGCGATATTCGTTAACTTATTGCACTGACTTTGTACACTTAAATAATTATCCATTAGATAATCATAACTCTGTACTTTCCAATCAGTCATATCCCTTTTAACGGACTGGGAGAAATTTTAACCAAAAGCTGCTGTGTTCCATGCTTCTATTGGTAATACGAATACAATGACGTATGGGAAAACCGCTAGAGTTCTGGGTAAGTTTAGACAATTTTGACAATGATAAACTGGCATGCATTATTTCTGAAGTAGGCCTATACGACTTTTCCGAGCAATACTATATATACAACGTATTATTATCAATAAATGACAAGCATATGACATGTTCGGTACTTACGAAGCTAGCAGACCTCTGGTACCCATCGCTGATTAATGAAATAGTCGACTTAGTTTCTGGGAATAACTTGATTTTAATGGACTGAGTTAAATCATTATAGTCTTGAATGAATTATGGTTAATCCCAAAGTTCCAGTTATGATACGTTTTTTTCTCGAGTAAAGTACAGTCTGTGGTGTGTATAAGCAGAGGCATAGCCAGTACAGGCTATGGGTACGTAACGTGTTTGCCCATTTGCGTGACTAGGGCCCCGTTGCAGAAAGAGATACAATCGATCGTAAGTTGCAATTAATCGTAAGTCAGATCACGTGTTCTAGATGCGCAAATCTGATTGGTTGAAACGCGTAAATTTTCTGACTTACGATCAATCGTAACTTACAGTCGATTGTATCTCTTTCTGCAACGGGGCCAAGGACTTCTGCAAAGGGGGGGGGGGGGGGGGGGTGGGGGGAGGGCTCCAACCTGCGAGCTCATAATTATGCTCGAGCCGCTTCTGCATGGTGGGGGCCAGGGGCGGATAATTATCCCCTGTATTAAGCTTATGAAGTTGAGCTATTCAAAGCCATTAAATAAAAACTAACGGATAACAAGCAAACAAGCAAACAAGCAAGCTAGCAAGCAAGAACAAGAAAACAAATGTCGGTGTGGGGGGGGGGGGGGGGGGGGGGGGGCGGAGATCGGCTCCAGCATGAGCCAACACCCTCCTATGTATAAAAACTTGTAAATCTATACGATAATGTGGCACACTGATGATGCCTTTGGCCTTTGTACATAACGTCACACCTTTTTTACATTCATACCGCTCCCATTATATCGCTGGATACGCCACCATGTACAGTTTGAATAATCAAGAAATCAGGCATAGAACAAATATTATACCCAACAATGCGGTATAATCAAGGAGTTTAGTACCTCCTTGGTATAATAAAGTATACTAGTAGTGCGATCTAAGTGTTATCATGGTGGTAATATAACCACCCCCTTATACAAAGTCGTTATGTACAATTTGGTCACTCAGCAAACAATGCCATAGGCCGTGGGACGAACCCGTTTTTTTCAGTTTTGATGACATGTACGTAGAAAGGATTACGCAACATACAGCTTAAAGGTAGTGTTGAGTATTGGTATTTCCCGAAGTGCCCCCCGATTTTTTTGTGTGAGATAATGAGAAACTAACTGTCAAATTCGAAAGAACATACAATTTTAATGACAGAATACATTTTATTTGATCAAAATCGGTTCAGAAACGGCTGAAATATCCATAAATATATTTTTATTCAAAATGTTCTGCACCGGGCGATATTTAGACTTTTTAGAAAAATTTCAAAAAATGCTCGAAGACTACTTTGAAGAAAAAAAAATCAGAATACGTTTTTAAAAAGTCGTTGATGATATCTCTATTGAATCATTATTTTAACAAACATTAAATGCACAATTTTGTATGAAAAAAGGCTAAAACCAATTTTTAAAAATGTTAATAGCGCCCTCTTGAGTTGTAACGGCTCTTTTTAAATGATAACAGGGGTTTTACTTAGTCGTTTGTAATTGTGTATACTTTTCGAGCAATGATGAAGTTATAACTATTACTTTGTACCGTAATGGTGCAGGTTTTGGTTACTAAAGTTAAGTTTGACCAATACTCAACTATCCCTTTAACATTAGTATAAAAATATACTTACTTACAATCACGAAGTTCAATTTGATCTAAAGTGCACACTAAGGAGATTTTAAAGGTTCTCTGACATGAAAATCACTTTTAACAATAATTTTAGCCTATCAGGAATAGTTTTCACATGGATCCCCATTATAATAATAATTTTTTAAATGGAAAAGTCATTAAAACATCAGCTTGAAAATTCACATTGGGAACCATTGGGAACGCCCACAAAAAATGTCTCCGGAGTGAAATTCTGCCAGTGACCTCATCTGTCAATCACAACTCAGTTACTTATAAGATGAACAATGCACCTTCTTCCAAACTGCGTGCCTGCTCACAATAGTATCGCATGTTTAAATACACTACCAACTAACACACTTTCAATTTAAATAGCGGTTGCTATGTCAGAAAGGCCCAACCATCATTTGGACAAGAAATGCACTGAATAGATATTGTATGGTAGCATGCAGGGCAAGTTGTTGCGTGCATGTTCCTGTTGTCCTTTTCTTTTTCCACCTAATGTAAGCTGGCCGTGATTGATATGATGTCAATAGCGTATTGGTGCTTTTTCTTGTCCTTGATGGTTGAGGTTTTCTGACATAGCAACTGCTATTGAAATGGAAAGTGTGTGAGTATAGTGTATTCAAAGATGTCATACTATTGTGAGCAGTCGCTCATCCTGGCCAAAGGTGCATTGTTCATCTTATAAGTTACTGAGTTGTGATTGACAGATGAGGTCACAGGCAGAATTTCACTCTGGAGAGTGGGGCTTAGCAAGATGAACAAAAATAATTGATTAAATGTTTTAAAAATATACAAAGCATATTTAAGTCAAACAGTTTACAAAGTTTAAAGATAAGCTGAAGACAATATGCATTTGCATGGCAGGGAACCTTTAATGGTTAAATGTGCATCCGAAATTACAAAATTTCACGGTAAATGAATGTCATAATGACCAAGTAATGAGCGCAAATGCAAAGTGATAATTATTCGCTTTCTAGTTGCACTGACTTTGTACGCAGTTATAACTTCCCAGTGGATAGTAACAAAATCCGAACACTACAATCATAAACATCTATAACGAAAGGGAAATTCGGAAATATGGCACCGGTTCCATACTTCTATTTGGTAATACGGATACAGCAAGGTATATGCACTTGAGTTCTAAGTAAGTTTTGTTTTATTTTGGAAATGTTACTCGATCCCTTTAAAGGGTACCACCACCCAAAAATAATATTCTTATTATAGAAAGGTATTTTTAGTATTCCATTCCATCAACAAGTTCACAAAAATATGTTTCCAGAAAGAAAGAAAAAATTTGGAAAACGCATCACCATTCTAAAGTATCGAATCGCCCGGGATTTTATTGTCTACAAACGTACGCGTGAATAGCATTGGCGCACTCGCAAATGTTTGGCCCGTAAGGAACCATGAAATAGTAGTGGTTCCGTAAGTGGTGGAAATGAATTGTTTTGTTTATGAATTACACAACCCTTCGCAAAATGTTGGGTATCTGTTTGATATCACAAAACGGTACCAAAACATATAATAATGTGTAGTTCTTTGCCTGGTGGTCCCCTTTAAGTGCGAGGGGTGTTTTGGGAGTATAATGACATTAATTATGTAATTGTGACCATTTCATTTAATTACGTGAAACAACCTGGTATACAGTGATACAATGGATATATACATTTGATTAAGTTTGATACTAACACTTTCTGTAGCGAAAAACTACCACTACATTTTGTATAATTTAATGAATGCACCATGAACAATAATCGTGTTCTTGCCTAGTCCCGAACACTCTTTTTCTTTTAAATGTCTTGTTTGTAATATATTATGTATTATTTTTATGTATTTCTGTATTCTTTTGAAAAATAGCTTTTAGCTGAAAGCGGGCATTTTACCATTGTACATACCGTGATTACATAAAATAGCAAAAAAACAAACAAACGAACTCATACAATCATACACTCACACACTCACGAATTTACAAATTCAAGTCAAACAATGTAAAAACAAGCGTTTCAATAATAAGCATATAGTTAAACCATGTATGGTAAATGGTTAAACATTTTATTATTGGATCGTTTTTTCTTTAATTCTATACTACAAACAGTAAGCATAATTGATTATAGGCAGATATATTATACTTCAACTATTAAGCTGGGTTTGCATTACTTATGCTATTATCAAAATAATATTTAATAAGATATAAGGTTAAATATAACATTTCTAGTCTCATAATTACATTGTCGGAGTAAAAAATACATTCAACATGCACAGGTAAACAAATAATTATACATTGTATTTAATAAGGAATTTTCATTTCACTGATTGATGGATTGTATCTAACTGATATAATGAAATTCCATTTACTTCAATTAAAACTATTTATATTTCGATTTAGATAAAGTCATGCTTATGTTTTAAAATAGCTTGAACATTTACATGCATTATTCATGGACGTGTGGGCAAACCATTTCCATGGAGGCTGAAGCAGTTGGCCCGAATAACATTATTAATATTTCTGTCGTAAAAAAAAATGAAATGAATTTGCCCAAAGTGGGCCTAAACATGCTGAAGCATTTTCTTGAATTGGCCTGAACTGGAAATAAGCTTTTGGCTCGAAAAATTTGCAGATTTGTCTTTCTATATAATGTATAACCATGTATTCTCTTCAGAGCAATGCCCACTAATGCGTGAGTGCGACACGTACGCATGCACATCCAGCCAGTGGCGGACACAGGGGGGGGGGGGGGGGGGGGGGGCAGGGGACCCGCCCCCCCCCCCGACAGCTAAAAAAAAAAAAAATAAAGACACTGTCCATAAATTCCTGGTCATCCTTACCCCTATACCTTTGATTATTTATTTTGTTCTTAAAGGGGCCTGCAAACCAAATGCATGTTGACTTCTGTTCATCTGTATTAGTGTACACATTCAATATTTGTAAACTGTTTGACCTAAATATGTTTTGTATATTTTTAAACATTTTATCATGTATATTTCTTCATGTTGCTAAGCCCCACCTCCTAAAAAACCCTCCAGAGTAAATTCTATTGTTGACCTGTTGTGACATATTATGTCAATCACTGATCAGCTACCATGAGATTAACAAAAGATGAAAGTACAAAAAGAACATCCACACAAAAGCATGCCCTGCATACCTCCATGCAATAGCTTAGACAGTGCTTTTCTTCTGACATAGCAACAGCTATTGAAATTGAAGGTGTGTGAGTTGGTATTCTATTCAACCGTGTGATGCTATTGTGATTAGGCACTCAGCTTGGGTGAAGGTAGCTTCTTTGTAACTGAGTAGTGAATGGCTGTTGATGTCACAACAGGTCAACAATAGAATTCTACTCTGGAGAGATTTTCAGAAGTGGGGGCTTCACAATATGGAGAAAAATAATTACTAAAATGTTTTAAAATAAACAAAATATTTTTGGGTCAAATGGTTTACAAATAGTTGATGTGTACACTAATAGAGATGAACAGAAGATAACATGCGTTTAGTTTGCCTGGCCACTTTAAGCAAAACATACTCTCAATAAAAGGATACTCGAATTATTTATGTGTATCATGATAAATTTCTGCAGAGTGAAGGCCCAAATATGTTATTCGCAGTGCACGCGACATGGCACTCCTGATTGGTTAAAAGTAGGGTACGAGCAAGAAGAGAGAAGGAAAAACCAACAGAAAATTCGATGAAAAATATACGGAAAGGGCCGGTCGTGTACAGTACAATGGCAACGCGCGTAGTTTTTTTGTTTTTGTTTTTGTTTTTTCCGGCGTGCAGCGCATCGCAGCCCACGTGTACGTGAAAAGTAAACACACAGTTCAGCAACGTTTACAACGTGTCGAATATCAACTTCGATTTGTACACTTCGGCATCTCATATCCTGAGGCTCGGGTAAGCTAACCTCGAATTTACAAAATTATTCCAATTATACCTTTTCAACGTGAAAGGCCCATTTGATATCTGTTATTAGTGGTGTATATTACATTCATAATTATATATTTCTGATACTAGATTATATAAAGTACGTATGTTCTGTGTTCTTTGTTAATTGAGCCATTTTAGAACAAATCTTGTGCAGATGCACCACACAACTTGCAAACAAATCCCAAGACAAGCTTCAATAAGACCACATCCATCTCATTGCCTGGCCTTATAGACCCTGTAAATATTTAAACAAATGGCAATTTCCGATGTTAAATTGCTAAAATGTTCAAGCTCGCTCCGCTCGCATTCGTATATATATAATATTCTACAACCTCGGGTGCTTATATATTACCCTTCAAAACGCAATAACATAACACGAATATACCCATACAATAATATTGAAACAAATGGCAATTTCCCATGTTAAATTGCTAAAATGTTCAAGCTCGCTCCGCTCGCAGTCGCATATATTCATAACCTCGGGTGTTTATATATTACCCTTAATAACGCCATATCATAAGTCATAAACGAATATACCCATTAAATAATATTGACACAAATGGCACTTTCCAATGTGAAATTGCTAAAATTGTAAAGCTCGCTCCGCTCGCATTCGTATATATATAATATTCTACAACCTCGGGTGTTTATATATTACCCTTCAAAACGCCATATCATAAGTCATAACACGAATGTACCCATACAATAATATTGAAACAAATGGCAATTTCCGAATTTTCAAGTTCGCTCGCATTATTCATATTTATGCAAATTACCTTAAAATAATTAAAGACTATTCACTGTTTTTCTATCATTTGAAAACTTGAGAATTTCACCTCCGATATGCACCAGATAGCTCTATTCTAGTGTAAAAATTGCCAAAGCTCCCTGGTGTGGGAGGGGGGACACCCCCTCCCACACACTCCCCCGCTCGTTCGCTTCGCTCCGGCGCTCGGGCGCTTCGCGCCCTCAAAGTATACACCTTCGCCCCCCTTAGAAAATACCCTGGCGCCGCGCCTGCATCTCCCGATTCTGCATGGCTTTGTGGAGCCCTTACTACCTAACCTGCAGATATGCGTGACCCAGAAATTTGGATCGGTAATTACGCGCATGCGCAGATTGTAATTACGAACTGGCTTATTGGTTACTAAAAATATTAGCCACCCCAATAAAAAAATAATAAAAAAAAACTTCCACCGCCCATGGTTATGCCAGGCTTAGTTGGTGTTACTTGTATGTCTACGGTATTGTTTTGTTTTATAGAAATTTAAAAGGTGATTTATTCACATGGCACCATTAATTTCGAGAAATCGAATGATTAGCCAAAACTTGCAAAAAGTGGGTTTTGAACCGGTCACCTTCAACGATAAAGAACTCAGCAATGCGTGGCACTGCTGATTCGGGAAAGGTATCACATGAAAGCTAAATAGTTACCCTTTACATTTATATCATTTTTATGGTATTAAAATACTTTTTCTTGAAATAATTGACATTTGAACTTCGAGTACCTTTTTGTATACACTCTGTATAGCAAACATCACCTTTCTGGGGTGGAGTTACCCTTTAAATACCGACGACACAGTGACTTTTAGAGTTGTGAAAACTCCTAAAAGCAATGACTTTGTTTCTAGCCCTGCTGCATTGGTTCTGGTAAGATGTGGCTGATGCATCGCGACTTCATCGGCCTGTGGAAGAGCGTGTCCGCATCCTTCTCGCCCCTCGTGATCAGGTCGCACTCCCGGATGAGATCGTAGGTGATCCGCTCCGAGACAACCGAGTCGTGTTTGTAGTCCGGATGCTCGTCAATGAAGTCGCGGATCCATCGGGCGGTGGTCTTCAACCGTCCTGTCAACATCGGATAGGGTTAGATTGGATTAGATGAGATTAAATTGAATCAAGTTTAACTAGATTGTATCTGCTTAGATACACTTCTAACGAGATGGTTGTTCCTGCCGTGATTGTCAATTAATTCGTGCTTGTAGTCCAGATGCTCGTCAATACAGTCGCGGATCCATCGGACGGTGGTATTTAAATGTCCTGTGAGCATCGGATAAGGTTATATCGAATATAATGAAATTAGATTCAATCAAGAATGTACATGTTTAAATCAACCTCATAAGCATCAGCCATCCACCACGTTGGAAAAACCTTTATTCCTCCTTGGCCCCGTTGTAGAAAGAGATACATTTGATGTTAACAATTAATTGTATATAATTCAGATCATGTGTTCTAACTGCGCACATCTGATGGGTTGAAACGCGCAAACGACGCGTCTCGGCCCGGTCTTTTTTTCACTGTAAACGCTCAAAAGGCCAAATGCGGGGCCAAAAGTGGCCGCGCATTTGGCCCCGCTCTGGAGGTAGTCTCGGCCGCGGCCGAGACGCGTCTCGGCCCCGCTTTTTCTCACTATAAACGCACGCAGGGCCAAATGCGGTACCAAATTGGGAAAACAATTCATTGCAAATAACGCGCCTTTGTTCTGTGACCCCGGCGTGCCTCCAAAATAATGGTTTGTTTACATGCAGAGCGCCACTACGACAAGATATTGAAAGGGCGGCCGGGCCGCGAGGGCCGAGACCGCCACTGTAAACGCACCAAAATTGGGGGGCCGAGTACCGCAATTTAAGCAGGGCCGAGACGCGTCTCGGCCCGGCCCTGCACTGTAAACGGGGTCTTACAATCGACTGTATCTCTTTATCAAACGCGTGGGCCCTTGTATTTCGTCTGAGTTGAACCTCGGCTATATACTGCAGGTCAAAATATGATTTGATGGATAACCCTGGCATATTAATAACATTATTTGACTAATGTCACATGCATTAAATTAATAAAATGGTAATGCGCGCCTGTTGCCTTCTCCCCAATGTACACGAGGTAGGTACTGAAATATTGATATCTACATCATCTCCGTCTTGCGCGTCAATTTACTATAATACCGGACCAGAATGCACCAAACCAGGAGAACTAGAACCAAATATTTCCCCGCCTAAAGGTGACCATAAGTTAATACCATGTCTGACCATGACAAATATTTGTTAGCAAGACAATGTCTTGTCTTGGATATTAGTACTGAAGTACTGAACAGCTCGTACCCATGTCAACTCCTTTTTGCGCGTCGTACGTACTGGCGGAACACGACACCAGACCAGGAAATCTACCCCCTAGAACAAGAACCAGGGCTGAAGCTCATGCTAACCAATACGTTTTGTTAATGCATGCCTAACCCTGACAAATGATAGCAAGACACCGCTAAAGACCTTACCGGAAGCCTTGTCCTGGATATACTTGAAGACTAGACCCAAATACTTTCCAGCCTAAATCCGATCAAAAGTTTTGTTTATATAATACCTGAGTGTGAACAACGTTAACGATCTTACCGGAAGCCTTGGCCTGGATATGCTCGAGGTACAGAAGTATTGAACAGCGCGTGTCCTCGTCCACTCCGTCTTGCGCGTCGACGTACTGGCGGACCAACGGCACAAGACCAGGGAAACTAGACCCAGAAGTAGAACCGGGGATTGGTCCTCCATTGACGATGGTTACGAGATCCATGGGGGTGTAGTACTCTCCCTCCGTGGAACCGTTGCAGCTACTTTCATGAGCAGCCTCAGAGTCTGTGTTGCTAGCTACACAGGGAAATAGAAACGTGAGTGTCTTTATATGATCATTCAAAAGACACCAAGCAGTCTGTCGATATTGGGCACAAGTGTTGGAACAATGTATAATAAAAAAACAACAATATAAATACTTATAAAGCGCACTTCTCTAAAGACTTCATCAAGGCGCTATAAAACAATACAAAAAAAAACATTTAACGGTGTAATATCTCTTCAGAAAAAAGAAAGAAAAAAGTGTAGGTATGGGAGGGGGGGGGGGGGGGGGGGAGCCCTTACATGCTTCTGGAAAGTTTCCCGGCATTGTATAGCGCTTAGAGATAGTGATCAATCATCATGATCATATTAGCGGCCTTGTAAATCGGTAGTAGGCTACTATTATAATTGTCATATTTTATTATATTTTTGTTTTGAAGCCCTGACCCTCTCTGAAACCGTTGCTGCTCTAACCTTTATCAAGACAACGAGTCTCATTTTGATAACTTGACAGAATACTTATTTTGACTGATAATATGATGGAAATGAAATTAAGAATTCAGTTTTCTAACGATATTCAAACTGTGAAAACTCCTATAATAATTCGTTCTAATTCCACCAATTGTGTCTCTTATTTATCATCAGTATGCGAATGTGAGCATGATAATTTAATGGCCTTGTCCCACTTTAGAGTATTTCCTTCCGTTTCATATCCGACCAAAATACAGCGAAACAGTCAGTTTAGCAAATTATGAAGTTCCATGACGTTTCGTTTCACACGCGAAACGGAGCCTAATTCAAAGTATCCTACTAGCATGACTAGTCCATCCCGAACGTGTTCAGCATCATTTCGTTACCCGACCGGCCAATATTCTGCTAGTACCTTCCGGGTGGCAAACGGATACGAAACGGAAGGAGATATACGCTATAGTGGGAATAGGCCATTAGGGTATGATTCTCCTTGATAATGTCCTTACAAGAATAGATATCCTTCCGGAAGTGCATCTTTTCCTTTAGCACCGCATCTCTCCTCTGGGCTCTGTCAGTGTTTTCAGCAACCTGATAAAAGAAGAGCGGAATCGATAATATAATTCTTCCTTTTGTTTATGTAAGAAATCTACTATTTAAAATATGAATAAATAACAGTAAAAATTGGTCTAATTGTAAATGTTTTTAATTTTGATTGTGTGATTAAATTGTTTATCCATACACAAATTAATTCATTTTGTCCACCACTCAATGCATTAATTCAATAAATTCAATTTATTAAATTCTTTAATTCAATAAATCCAATAACTTTAACAAAACATCACTCATCCATTCCTTCATCCATTCACTATCTGATCATCAATTAATTCAACTACCATCGATCTATTCATTTACTCATTATTTCATTCATTCATTCATTCATACATTCGTTCGTTCGTTCATTCATTCATTCATTCGTTAATTCAATCATCCATGCATTCAGCCATCTACTCATGCATTCATTCATTCTCTCAGTTATTTTGTATTCATTAATTCTCTCATTTATTAATTCATTCTATCATTCATTTATTCATTCATTCATTCATTCATTCATTCATTCATTCATTCATTCATTCATTCATTCATTCATTCATTCATTCTCTCATTCATTCTCTCATTCATTCATTCATTCGTTCATTCATTTGTTCTTTCATAAGCATGGTTAGATCGTTCGTTTGTTTGTTCGTTCGTTTGTTCATTCATTCTTTATTCTACCATTCTTCCCTTCATTCAAACATGTATAATTGTTTTCATCCATGCATACATGTATTCATTATTTTATAAATTCATTAATTTATTACCTTCGAGATGGGAATGAGAAAGTTGAGTTTAAATGTCAGGATGGCACGAGTGAGAAGAATGACGAACACATCAAAGGCTGCATTCTCAAGGTCCGTCATTTGTATCTTTATTCGAGACAAGAAAAAACAAAAATAATGTAACACCTAATAGCTTATTTGTTATATACATATTCAAATTGTGTACAAACCCACTGGGGACAAATCCTTTTAGCAAAGGCTGTTCTAGACCGAAAACTCAATCTATGTTCCGAGGGTTGTTCGACTGAGACTGCTTCTGGTTCCACTATCAAACATCGGTATGGGTTGGATAGTATGACGTCATATATACATATACATGTATATCATAGGGAACCCCATAACGAGTTGGTAATTTCTGACTAAAACCCCTTTTTAATTGAGGAAAATAGTCGCGGTAACGTCCGGACGTTGTCAGGAAGACATTCTACCGCGTTTGTATTAAAAAGGTCCAATCGGGGTAACGTCCTGACAACAGCGCGGTAGGATTCAACCTAGTCGGTCTAGGGCAATAGCGAGGTAACGTCAGGACGTTGTCAGGATGTTAAGCTGATAAACATTGTATTAAAAAGCGCGCAGAACGTTACCCGGGTAGATGACGTCATGGCCGTAAAAATGTAAACATTGCAGCGATCGCGTTTTGGATCGGGAACATGTGGTACTCTTGTAAACAAGGTTGCCAATTTAAACTGCTGTAAGTTCACACACAAACATTATTCAACATACTCCTAATTTTAGACTTAAATTTGCCCAAATAATACAAGTTATAATACTATGAATATAAAAATTGGAAGTTTAACAAGTTTGCATGCTGTGAATTGCACGGAACAGTAGCATTATGGCTACCCACCGCAAATCCATGATTACTGTTGAAGTTTGAAGTCGGATTGAAGAATAATAGATTCGTACCGTACGTATAAGGAATATAAACCGGTATAGTATTATTACATGCGCTATAATTATGCAGCGAAAAAAAAACTAGCGTGACTATAGTAGACTGACAATTGCGCTCCCGATTGCCTGTATATATACCCGATATGAATTGACCGTCAAAATTTCCCGCGCTAACGTATACCAGCGCGCGCCGATTAGCACATGTCGCGCCAGCTGGTCGCATGATGAGAGAGGTGCGGTTGCTATAGTAACCTACCCGGGTAACTCGGAGAAACTCTTTTGATTAAAAACGCTGCACAACCTCTCACTGCGTGTTTTACGACATGACCTCCTACTGTTTTTATGGAAATCTCACTCGGGTAAAAGCGAGGTAGAAAACACGTTCTCCAATTAAAAAGGGGTTTAAGGCTGTTTCTGCATGGCAACCTGTTAGTCTAATAAAGACAGAAATTACCAGTGACCAGTTAAACCACTGCAGTTCACACAAGTGGAAATTAACAATCACATTGATTCTGATTGTTTATTGTCATTAGACATCCAGAAAATGGGATGTTTGAAATTGCAATGACATGGTTTAAAATGTATCCAGTATAGTATACTGTCCTTTTAGTCGGAGGACATAATATTACTGGTGAATTGTCAAGCAATTTCATTGGAATGTTTGTCTGAGGAGAAGCAATAGGGTCTATATCCGGTGGTACATGACAACAATCAATGTGCTAGTCAAATTCCACTGGGGTGGAATGGTTTATAATATTACTGGTGAATTGTCAAGCAATCTCATTGGAATGTTAGTCTAATGAGAAGCAATAGGGTTTATCTCCGGTGGTACATGACAACAATCAGTGTGCTAGTCAAATTCCACTGGGGTGGAATGGTTTATACTGGTTAGTGGTAAGAACGACGTCAGATTGGCCAAAATTGCGGCATTGTTATTTGGTAAACGGTTAGTGCACTTTTACTTTATACTATTATTATAAAGAAAATATATATATAGAATGCGAAATTCATAATAAAGGTGTCACCCCACAAGGAGGACGGGACTTTATGGCCCTGAGCCCCTGATTCACAAAGGAGTTTGAGTAAACCATGGTTTAAACCATGGTCTACATCTATGGTTGGTTGACTGAATGTCCTGTATGAAGAACTTTTAATATAAATGTTACAAAAAACAACAACAAAACCTAATACATTTAATGTTAGTAATGTTATTTACATTACTATTGGTCATAACTCAAACAAAGACTCTACTTAAACAAAATTCTTCTCAAAGCGCTTAGAGGCTGCCCTGTAGTAGGCGCTATACAAATGTTATATTATAATTATTATTATAATTATTATTAGTAGTATTATTAGTAGTATTATTATTATTATTTATAATTGTCTTATTATTAGTATCATTATTAATGTTATTATCATGATTATTAATATCAATAGTAGTAGTAGAAGTAGTAGTAGTAGTAGTAGTAGTAGTAGTAGTAGTAGTAGTAGTAGTAGTAGAACTTACGTCCATTGGTCTGAATTCGACCCTCCATCCTATGTCGGAGTTCACGGGAGGGGGTTTGAATCGCATGGTCTGCCAGTTTGTGGATTGAATGTTCTGTAGTTAAAGATAATTGGCCGAGAAAAGAACACAAAGGTAAGCAAAGAACTGAGCTTTATAAATTAAACAAATCAAAAATAAGAATAACCGATTTAAAAGAAATAAAATGTTTAATTACTCGATAACGCAGAAACATATCATATGAAATGGTTCGAGTTAGATCTACAGCAATGTAGTGCAAATTAATACCAGATTCAAGGCAGACAAATTTTGACCTTTGACCATTAGATTCGTTAATAATGTATTTCTTTGTACCTATTGCATGTTATCGAGTTCACGTGAATGTGTCGAAAAGATGGAAGATATCGAGTATGTTTTATTTTCCTTGATTCATAATCTGTTTTTGTTTGTTAATGTAATGTTTGTGTTCAAGTTGTGGTAAAAAATGAATAAGGTATTAAAAACAATTCAAAACCAGATAACCATGATAATTATGTAAGGTTTAACAGAGGGAACGTGCGCAGTATAAGTAGCCAACATTATAAGTATCATTATTATTATTGATTTTTAAAAAAATTGGGGGGAAAAAACCTCGAACAGCAAATTGTAGAATATCATAAAGACTGTTTACCTTGACATGTTGTCACCTAAAATAGAGGCTAATATACATGTTTTCCATAACTTTTCCTCAAACATTTAACATTAAGATGCATTTTGGTCTTTTGACATGGTCGTGGCATCTATGACATGGCGGTTAGTTCTAATCAAGTGTTTAGTCAACACAATGATGCTTGCGTTACCTCAAAATGATCCGTCTCATTTTCGTCATCTTGATCGATGAATTCGCTGAACACCGAGATTGGGTCTCGAATAAACAGGTGAGCCATGTGTTTCGCCAGCTGCTGGTCGATGCCTGGGGTACAATAAAAACATTATTAAACCACTATATAATTATTAAATGTTGATTATCAGATCTAGTAACTTTGCTGACAAGTGCAGAGAGTGATGCGTGGTTAAATGTGTATTGGTGTGATCTGATATGTCCAGAAAGTAATGTGTGACAATTTCAAATTAATTGGATATTATTTGGCCGAGAAAAGAGTGAAAATGCAAAGTGATTGCACTTACTTTATACACGGCTGAAAAGGTCCCGTAGATAATTTCATATCCGAGCACTTCCTAAATATCTTTTGAACGAAATGGAAATTTGAAAAACCGAAAACTGTCCCATGTTTTTATTGTTAATACGAATAAAACAAGGTATGAGGGAACCGCTAGAATTCCAATTGGATTTTGAGGATTTGGACAAAAATGCAAAAGTGATTGCACTTACTTTATACACGGCTGAAAAGGTCCCGTAGATAATTTCATATCCGAGCACTTCCTAAATATCTTTTGAACGAAATGGAAATTTGAAAAACCGAAAACTGTCCCATGCTTTTATTGTTAATACGAATAAAACAAGGTATGAGGGAACCGCTAGAATTCCAATTGGATTTTGAGGATTTGGACAATGTTACTAAGTCCCTATAAGGAACTTTTACAGATCGCCGTACGAACGAATGCTTCACGGCGGATCACCAATTTGGCTAGTTCATGCGCACTGCATATACAACTGAGCCAGTGTGCATCAAGCACCGCGCGCAAGGCGTTCGCAAGATGGCAACATGGCGAATCCGCTAGCTCAGGGTTCCCCTTGATTTGTTTAGGTGACGTCCTGTTATGTGCGCATTGCAGCTAATAAGTTGACGACACGGTCAGTCCAGACAGTCTAGTTTTAGACCCTGTTGAACGTAATATTCAACCCACCCTGTTGTATGTCCGAAGAAAGAATAATTTTTGTTACCTCATTTTTGGAATAAACGGCCAACTGAAAACCATAACAAAAATTGGTTTATGAAGCTTGTAATTTTCCCCGCAAGATGATTGGAATTGTATTTTCGGAATATATTCCGGTATAATAAAACATGTAATCTACTTTTTTTAAATACCTGCGTCAACCATAGTCTGAAAGAGTCCCTCGTCGTAGATGATATCGACGTCATTGTATCTCTCCCCTTCAGGAGATAGGTAGCAGCTCACTGTCCCGAATCTTGACTTGGGGATCTTGAAGCGGCTAGACTTCAACTCCTGTATTTAAAATAAATGAGAACAGCAATATATAGACCTAATGTAAATGTAATGACTTCCATTAATTCCCACATTGAAAATTGTTTTGTTTTAAATTAGCCCCACGATGGTTGGATGATATCGGCATCACAATCTCTCTCTTTTCGGAGATAGGCAGCATCTCACTGTTCCGAATTTTGACTTTGGATTTTAAAGCGGCTAGACTTCAACTCTTGTTTTAAAACGGATGGGAATGCCAATGAAAATGCTAGCCTAATCGAATGAATCTGTTAAATTATTGCATTATGACATGATATCTATACCACTGTATCTCTCCTCTTCACATAGACAAGATGCATCTCACAATTCGAATCTAGAATTGGATATGAATGAATGGATTAACGATTGATTTCATGAATGCATGGATACAAGAAAGCATGAATGAATGAATGAATGAATGGATGGATGGATGGATGGATGGATGGATGGATGGATGGATGGATGGATGGATGGATGGATGGATGGATGGATGGATGGATGGATGGATAAATGAATGAATGAATGAATGAATGAATGAATGAATGAATGAATGAATGAATGAATGAATGAATGAATGAATGAATGAATTAATTAATTAATTAATAACTTGTCAATACATTAGTTCATTAATTAGATAACGATAAAGTAAGTAGATATAATGGGATGGGGTCCGATGTGCCATTGTTCCAAATATGTTGCCATACATCATGGTCGTTGGTATGTGACATGGTAGATTGTCCTATGTCATAGTCACTGGTCATAAACATGGCCGTTAATCCAATGACATTGTTGTTGGTCCTACATGTCATAGTCACTGGTCATAATGACATGGTTGTTAATCCAATGAAATTGTTTAGGTCCTATGACATGGTCTCAGGATCTTTGACATTATATGGCATGGTGTTAGTCCTATGACATTATTGTTGGTCCTATGACATCGTCGTTGGTCCTATGACAAGTTCGTTGGTCCTATGTCGTAGACATTGGTCATATCGACTTGCCTCAAGGCCCCGCTCTTCCCTGGTCCTGTCATCCACCGCATCTGCGATGATATTCCAGCGACAGTCAACGTCAGATAGGTAACCTCTGAACACTGGACAGCCTACACTCAATGCCATCTGGAGGTAATACATTTCAATTAAATTTAATTAGATTTTCTATCTCATGCATATTGATTCATAAAACAATGTTGATGAAACATGAATTCATGTGTGTAACACGACATTTTCATACACCTTCATCCTTAATGCGTTAGGCCGTAACAAAAACGTAGAGAAAAGAACAAATTAGTAAAATGACACGAAATATATCCGGGATTTATTGTTGAAGATATTGGATAAGTTATATTCCTGTTTTTGCAAATCACTCTTGATAGTTGAGGGCCGAATTTCGATAAGCTTGAATTCCGACATTGAAAATACTATATGATAAGTGTTCAACATAATTCACACTTAACATGATTAAGATTTCCACCGGTTATCATGGTATCAAGTTATCAAGACGTTATTCAAAAGTTATTTGGACGTTTTTAAAATTTTACTAATACGGTATGATCACGACGTTATGTAGACATTGTTAAAACGTTATTTAGACTTACCAAGACGGGTGTAAGGGTAGTGAGCTGATCGTACAGCACCCTCGCCTCTTTGAGATCACTCGCCTGGAACGTGGCCTGAAATAGAGTGATGGTGAGAATAATTTGAAGAGATCTAGTCCAAATCCTCTTTACTTACTTGAAACCCAAGCGGTTCTCCATACCTTATATGGTATTCGTATGAACAATAGAAGCTTGAAACAGGTTTCGGTTTTTCAAATTTCCCTTTTGTTAAACAAATATTTACGATTGAAGTGTTCGGATTTGTACCTATCCACTGGATAGTCATAACTTTGTATAAAGTCAGTGCAATGAGTTAATGAATATCACTTTGCATGTTCGCTCTTTACTCGGCAATATAGTATCCATTCAACGTGAACTTGTTACACATTACTCAAAGGACATTCACAACAATAGTTGTATCAACCATTCATCACTTTTTGCACATGTCAACAAAGTTACTAAATCCCTTTTACTGATATTTTGAGTTTGAAATTGACTTTCGAGTAGATGGCAAGTGCATATAAATAAAATATTATGATGTAAAGTGTAAATGTAGCAACCTTAAAGTAAATGTTATGTTGCACCCTTATATGGTAGACTGAAACTGTGCAACGTTAATTCCCTTAACACGCAAAGATGCACTTTTAAATAGCCAGTGCAGTAAGGGTACTTAACTTTGCATCTTTCAAAGGTTTAACGTATTGGGCCGAATTCTCGATCAGGGGGACAAATTTAGTCCAGATTAAACAAACACATTTACCAGTAACTGTCTCAACCATGCATCACATATGACTAGCCATTTTGTCAATTATGATGCAAATCCCTCTGCAAAAGAACCAACACATAGTGAATCTTGGCAATCCAGTAACATAACTATAGTAATTATGTTGCGTCCTGGATCATCCAGACCATTATATTACTGGTGACCGGTAATAATATGACTGGAATATCAAGCGACTCTTTGTCCCGATTTCTTAGCAGAAATAAGCGATAACTTTGATAATGAAAAGAAATAATAAGAATATTAAGTGGGCTAGTAAAATTTGACATGCGTATTAACACGGTTTAACCGGTTACTAGTACTTTCTGTCCTTTTTTAGCCCGGTGTGGTGCTAAATCCGTGACCTGCGAAATCCGTACCCAGTAGCAAATGCGCATGCGCGTAGACATTTGGAGGTGTGTCTTGCGAAAATCGTGACCATTATTACGCCGCAATTTCATGCTAATAACAAATTGACACATGTTTTATCGGAATTCCACCCCAGAAATGTGATGTTTGCTATAAAATGAGGTGAATATGAAGAATCATGATCGAAAATCTGAGCAAAAACGGTAGAGCAATAACAAAGTTATGACAGGATGAACTTTGCTCCGATTCTTAGTATGGTTCGCAATTGCTATCAATCGTGACGTCACGTGCGAGCTGCAGCCATTTTGACTTCTACATGGAAATTTTACAAAATTTAAATTTTCTTCATAACAAAGCAAATTTATGAGCTTACAAATTCCAATGAGGTTGGCCCATCGATATTCTTCTATGAATTCGTGAAAACAAGCAGAGAAAAAATATTTTTTAGCAACGAAAATGAGAAATAAGTTTATTTTCATGTACTAAAGCCATGGCGAGTTGCTCGTGAATGATGTAGCATATGGCGGCAATTTTGAAACCATCGCTCATTACTACATGATGTTCAAATAGGTATAACTCCCGTGTTTCTTGTCCGATTTTGATCAAATTTTCACCAATTATTCCTCTTGTTCTGCTTATTCAAATAACGAATGATTTTATCAGGCCCGGATTACCCCTTTTTATGGCGTGAATAGATTTTCTGAATCCACCGTCGGGTTTTGACAACACTTTGTGCTGCAAGGAGCCTCAAGGAGGCATTTTGCATGCTTTATTACAAATTGCACGAATGGGAACGAATTTCGCAGGCAATTTTCCCACAGGTGCGCATGCGCATTTGCGACTGCGTACGGATTTCGCAGTGCGTACGGATTTAGCGTGACACCAGGCTAAAGTTGTGCCACGGATAAGAATTCTGGCTTTTTTTTCTAAAACGTCCACGAATATAGGCGCAAATTTATACTCTTTCTTTTCAGCCTCGGCATCTTTATCATAATAGGCTTGCTAGTGAGTAATTTTTGCATTTAACTGTTAGAAAATTTGAAGCGTTTAGAAGAAACAAATACCTGTAGACAACAGATGCTCATGCCAAAGCTCATGTGGTCCATGTAGATGTGATTGGTCTTTGCGGCCCTCGTCGACTCGCCATCAGGGTCGTTTGGAAATGTCTCGACGAAAGGGTCCGCGGTGTTGATATCTCTGTAGACTTGGAAACGCAGACATTCAAACATGAGTATCTTGTTTTGGTTTTGTTTTAATGAGATTTGAAGTTGTTTATGTTCTGTTCTATTGTGTTTATTTGTCGATGTGGTCCATGTAGATGTGATTGGGCTTTGCGGCCCTCGTCGATTAACCGTGCCGCCAGGGTCGTTAGAAAATGTCTCTACGAAGTCGGAGTGTTGACATCTCTGGAAAATTTGATATTCAGAAATAACGAATGTTATAATATCGTTTTTTATGGGATTTTTCTCTCCTTCCTTTCTGTTTTATATTGTTTATTAATGTTGTCCATGAACATGTGATTGGGCTTGGCGGCCCTCGTTGATTAACCGTGCCGTCAGGGTCGTTATAAAATATATAAACGAAGTCAGAGTGTAGACTTGGGGGCACCGACAAAAGTATCATATTATGTATCTGATTTCATGCATTTTGGAAATACTGTTTGTTTCGTCAAATTTGTGCATATCGATGTGGTTATAATGCAGATGTGATTAGGCTTGGCGGACCTTGCGGGGACCTTGCCCAACAGGGGATCAGGGTTTGGAAAAAATAACGGTTTTGAAAGAAGAAAGAAAAAAGAATCAAATGTTCTTGGTATAGTATTTTGATAAGGGTAATTAGAATAGTGATTTGTCAGGAGGAATTATTTTGTTAAGCTCATTAATTATTAAAATTAGTTATTATCTTCGCATGTCTCCTTCTTTTGTATGAGGCAGCACTGCTGTAGCAGTCTATGTAACATCGCGTTATTTTACAGCAGGCATATACATGTGTCAGGTTCCTGGTTGTTTACATCTAGGTTTGGGTTAGGATTGGCCACTCGTAGATGATAATGTTTAACAGTTTGTACGGGTGACCCACATGCGCAGGATGAGGATGGTCTTAATAAAAAAAATACATTAATTATTTTTTATCAAGCGTCTTAGAAACGGATTAAATGCAATCTCACTATATCCTTTGCATTATTTGGTCGATCCATTTGTTGCACAAAAAAAAAATGCTTGACAAGGGCCCCGTTGCAGAAAGAGATGCAATCGATTGTAAGTTACAATTAAATGTAAGTCAGATCATGTGTTCTGAATGCGCAAATCTGATTGGTTGATACGCGCAAATTGTCTGACTTGTAACTTACAATCGATTGTATGTCTTTCTGCAACGGGGCCAAGACGTGTTCTTGTTTTGAAAGGATGTGTCAGAGTACTTACTGGGGACATTGATGCAGACTTTCTCCCCTCTTCGTTTCCGGATGTTCTTAGTCAATGTTCTATGATCGTGAAAAAATCGTGAAAGAAAAAACAACATAGTAAACCAGCACAAAATGAATCGATGTGTTCGTCATCTCAAACTGTATGTACTGTACATTGGTCGCCAATTAGAACGCTTCACGTCGTTTATTCTTTCTCAATCGATCCGCACAATGGAACCATTCATTTTTTTTTTGCTATTATCTCCCAAATAAGCATCTTCTTCAATTTCCTGAAGGGATCTATAGTAACATTGTCAAAATCCTCAAAACTTACTTACAACTCTAGCGGTTCTCTAGTGGTAATAACAACAGGCTTTGGGTTTTCGAATTTCCCTTTCATTAAGAAATATCTACAATTAAAGTGTTCGGATTGTTAATTATCCACTAGAAAGTTATAACAGTGTACAAAGTGAGTGCACGCGTACTGAGTTACATGTATCAATTTGTATTTTTGCTACTACTACGTAGGCCATATAACTCTTATTCCATTCAACTTGAAATGTTCACATTATACTTAGTGGACATATCAGATTTTAAAAAAATAATAATTCTACCATTCATCACTTTAAGAACATGTCAACAAAGTTACTAGATCCCTTTAACATGGCGTACCCCACACAAACAGAGAGTGGTGCACACCATTGACACAATGTCAGTTTAAACATCCAGGGTGAAAAGCTAGGGAGTTTCGAAAACGGGCTGGACACCTTCTTTATTTGTTTGTTATTTTTGGGCTTGTCAAGTGAAAAGTGAAAGGACGATATATGGGGAAAATTCCAAGTCTTTTTCAAATTGGGTTTTAAAAAATGATATGATATCGCTCTTACTTCAATTAGCATCAACCACACTACCGTTGAAAAATTAACAAAATAGCTTACTAAAAACATTGTAATCAAAATATCTCCCGTATAATGTAGTTACTTACTTGAACCTCGGATGACAGTTTTGTGTGACTTCATCGGGAAGGAAGATGGATTTGCCGACGCCCTCATCGATCGGGTTAGGGGAGTAAGATGGCGTACAAAAGTCTGGACATCCAAGTCTATCAGCAAAATGTAAAACAAATGAACAACCAATCTGAAAGTCCTCATCAAACGGGAATGGATTCTGTGATGGCACATGGAAATCTTGGGTGGATGTAGTAAATATTTATTAGATCGGATATATAATTGCTGAAAGATTATAATATCGTAGTCATATAAAACCATTACTTCTTTAATTGAAGCTTTTACCTGTTTTTCGTTCATATGAATACGTAATAATATGCTTCCAGGTTACTTTCGCTGTATATTTGTATAAATAATAATGAATATCTGATTATCGTGTAATGTATGGAAGAAAAACCTCACTCACAAACGCAAATTGTATTTGTACAGCGCCCCAATTATGGAATACAAACTACCGGATCAAATACACAATTGTAAAACTGAAAACATCTTTAAAATAGACATTAAGAAATACTTGTTACAAAAAAATATTGTAAAGGGATAAATATGAAATAGTCCATTACGATTCAACATACAATTATTTTGTAACAATAGTTATTAGGCTTATAATTATATACATGTATTTGGGTAAGGGCTCTCATCGATATATCTCTCTTATTATTTGCATATTTATTTTGTTGTAGTTTTTGTTTTTATCCTTTACATCCTCTTCCCGGCTTAAAAAAAAAGATGACTAACATTCCTTTTTAAATGATAATACTATTGTTTGGATCTTATGTTTATAAGTTATATCCTTCTTTTAGAAAGTCCATACATTTCCAAACATAGATGTAAAATTTACTGTACTTTCATCTTTTGCTGTTTATTAGTATTTATCTCACTGACATATTTTCTTGTTTATTTAAATTGTAATTTTCTTTAATGGTGTGGTAAATAAAGTTTCGATTTCAATTTCCTTTGACAGCTAATTGTTTATCATTTGGTTCGATGGACAAATTATTTACATAATAAATTAGATAAAGACGTTAACAGGATTATATTATTTTATTTATATAATATCATGTTATTTTATATGATGTCATTATTTATATATATTATATAATACTTGTTTATTATATAAAAGAAACATGTGCACACGGTCGTGTCTGTGTGCACGAGTATATTTTTGCCCTTTTTGTTACTGTTTGACCAACTGTCGGTGTGTGTTTGTATTTGTGCATGCAATTTTGACTGTGTGTGTGTGTGTGTGTGTGTGTGTGTGTGTGTGTGTGTGTGTGTGTGTGAAATTATTTTCACCATCACTCTATTCATTGAATAGATCTGTTGGTTTTTTAGGCGCCGTTGATTTTGAGAAGGCATTTGATTCTATTTCACATAGGTATTTATTTAATGTTTTAAAATTATTTGGATTTGGGGAATCCTTTTGTAACTGGGTCCACATGTTATATAAAGGTATAAGTAGTTGTGTAATGAATGGCGGGCATTCAACGGGTTATTTTGATATTTTGAGAGGGGTGAGGCAAGGGGATCCTCTCTCGCCTTATTTATTTTTGGTAGCCATTGAAACTTTGGCTCTGGTTATTAGGAAAGATGTTAATTTTCAAGGAATTAAATTTGGGGATCATGAAGTTAAACAAGTAATGTATGCCGATGATATTACAATATTTGTTAAAGATTTAAAATCTATAAAAAGATTACAAAAAGATTTTTGAAGATTTTGAGAAGATTAGTGGACTTAAGGTAAATAAGGAAAAAACTAATTTTTTTTTGGATGGGATGTGATACTGAAATACCAGGAGAACCCACTTTTGGAAATTTAGTTCATGAAATAAAGATTTTAGGAGTGTATTATACACGTAATAAGATACGGAAAGATGTTTTGAATTATAAAGAAGTATTAAGTAAGATAAAACGTTTATTAGGGTGGTGGAAGCAAAGGGATTTAACGATGATGGGGAAAATTCAGTTATTAAAAACGTACGCACTCTCAAAATTAAACTTCGTTTCTTCTTTAATTTCGGTACCTCGGTGGGTTTATGAGGAAGTTGATAAACTCTCATTTGATTTTTTGTGGAATGGTAAGGATCGAATTAAGCGAAAAATTTTGTATCAGAATTATGAATTTGGAGGGCTTAGAATGAATAATTTTGAAATTTTTTGTTAAAACTCAACGAATAATGTGGCTTAAACGTCTTTTGTATGGGGATAAGCATTCAGGATGGAAAGTATATTTTGATTATTGTTGTAGATCAGTAGGAGGAAGGTTTGTGTTTTTATGTGATTATGATATTCATAAGATGGATTTAAAAGAAGTTCCGCCCTTTTATGTAGACATTTTGAAAGTTTGGCAAGATATAGATAATTGTAGACACTTTGAAAATGAAAAAAGTAATCCCTTTGTTTTTAATAATAGACATGTGTGCTTAAGAAATAAAATGATTTTTGATAAAGATTTATTACAACGAGGTATAAGCAAGGTATCTGATATAATGTTGAATGGTAATTTGAGATCTGTTGCTCACTTTGTAGGCTTGGGAATAAAAGGAGAAGGATTATTAAAGATTCATGATATTTTTTGGGCATTGCCCCTTCAATGGAAAGATGATAAAACTACGAGTGACTTTATTCAAGTAGATATTCGAACATTTGAAATTAGATTAAAAGTTTCGGGATATATAGGAATGTTAATTGATTTAAAATCTAGGCATATGTATGAATATTTAGTTAAAACATTTCAAAAGGAATATAATTTGTGTATTGGGGATGGACATACAAATTTTGATTATAGTAATGAAGAATTGAAGGATATATTTTTAAGATTAAAGAGCGCAGTTTTGGTGGGTAAGTTGAGAGAATTTCAATATAAATTATTACATAGGGCATTATATACAAAAGAACATTTATTTAGGTTTGGTTTTGTTATTGATAATTTATGCTCTTTTTGTAAAAATGAGATTGAGACATATTCACACTTATTTTTTAAATGCTTATACGTACAAAGGTTTTGGTTAGATATAATTGAATATTTTGATTTGATTGAAATTAGGAATGTTGATTGGAAAATAATTTTTGTAGGACTGACAGGTAGATCGCATAGAGTTAAGTATTGTAACTCTATTATTTTTTTGTTAAAATATACTATTTATTATTTTAGAACAAAAGGTGTACTTCCTTCTGTACGGAAAGTACAGAAAATTATTTTGGATTATGAAGAAGAAGAAAAAAAAATGGCTATTAAAAAGGGTAAACTAGGAGTTCACTTACAAAAGTGGGAACACCATAAAATACATGTATAATATGATTAATTTAATTTTGTTAGAATTATAGGGAAGTCGTTTATTATTATTAAGGTTCTGGGTTTCTACCCTCTTTAGTTGAATGTGACAGCTTTCTATATTGTTAATTAATTACTCTTTTGGTTGAAATCAAAACGAGCAGAATACTGGAATGGGTGTCTGCGGTATGTGTGTGATTGTGGTGCGATCGGTGGTTGGATGGGGATGGGGTTTTTCTTGGGCTAAATTGGGGGTGGGGGGGGGGGGGGGTAAAGGGGCATATTTTAGTTCCTTTTACTTTTAGTTACAAAACCTCCATTATGTTTATTTTATGAAGTCAGGAAATTGAATATACAGTTGATTTGTATTTGTTTATGTATGTAAGATAACCATTTCTATTTTCGTTCATTATAATTGTATATGTATATTTTGTTTAGTATGTATATTCAAATGTAAATGTTATATATGGAGGAATAAAAATCATTAAAAAAAATTTTAAAAAAGTGTGTGTGTGTGTGTGTGTGTGTGTGTGGTGCGCGCGTGTGTGTATGTGTAAGCGGGTGTGTTTATGTCACTCTGTGTGTATGTGCATGTGTGTGTGTGTGTGGGGGGGGGGGGGGGGGGGTTGTGTTGGTGTGTGTGGGTGTATATGTGAGTACTAATCATATGTCACTATGTGAGTAAACTTGTGTATGTTGACGTACCTCGGGAAGAACGTGAGAGTCAGGCAAGTTTCCCCCTCCTCCCTGTTCAGAACACTCAGCACCTGCTTTCTCCTGTTGCCATGGAAATAATAGGAACAAATACTAGCCAATCAAACATCATCATACGAACAAAGAAAAGTAGAACAGGAAGAACAGTAGTAGAATTAGTTGTATATATCAGTAGTAACAGAGGTAGGAGTAGTAGAAGTAGTGGTAATAGTAGAAGTATAGCTGGTGGTAGTATAGTTGTAGAAGTAGAAGT
>JBAMJV010003433.1:0-48127 GCA_037951105.1 Echinarachnius parma
ATTTTGGCCCTTACGTCTGTAGCACTCAATAATCTGTTCTACATAGTATCAGTGTTGTATCCGTGGCCGGCTCAACCGAGACCTAGACGAGACAGAGACATGACTATCCGAGACCGAGACCGCTAAATTAATGTACATTTTTTTTTTTTTTTTACCTGTTGAATATGCTGACCCTTTATTTTGTCTTTTTATAGACCTTTTAATTGTTCAGTGTAGTATTTGGGGCATGTTTTTTCTGGATTCTCCCCCTGAATTGTTTAGAAATGTATGTGGAAAACTGAATAATTGAAATAAGAATTATTAAGGCTAGCAAATTAGCATCAAAACAATCAAGAGTCAAGACATTTACAGACTACACATTCAGCACTGAAAATTACCGCGTTTGTCGCTGCCTCGCTCCGGCCTTGAGCCAAGACATTGAGACATTAGCCTCTGAGGACGAGGCCGAGACATGAGGCTTCGAGGCCGAGGCTGAAGCCAAGGATGCAATTTTTCGGCATCGAGGCATACAAAACTGCATAGTATAAATATATTATTTGCATGTACACTAACGTTAATCACACAAGTTCACATACACTAAATTTTAAAGGGATGTAGTAACTATATTGACCAGTGCAAAAAGTGATGCGTGGTTAATCAAATGTGTATTGGTGTGATCTGAAATGTCCATAAAGTAATGTTTGAAAATTTCAAGTTAATTGGATGTTATTTGGCTGAGAAATGAGCGAAAATGCAAAGTGATATACACTTACCGTAAAACTCCGTGTATAAGGCGCACTCGTGTATAAGGCGCACCCCCAACTTTCTAAAAAAAAAAAAAAAAAACATTTTTTTTTTTTTTTTTTTTTTTTTTTTTTTTAACAACACTGCTGCTCATGAATATTCATGTTTTCATTAGATAGCAATGCTCATTAAATATGCAAAATACTAAATTCATTAATAACTGTTTGTTAATGAGAAAAATGTATAACCACTGGTTAGAAATTGAATATTAAATGAATGCTGCTACTCATGAACATTGAATAATCAATTAGTTGCAGTGTAACTGCTTACAAAACTTGTATTTTGTTTTACTAACCACTATCATTTATGTAGGAAAAAGGTATATGTTGATAAATGTTCCCCTCGCATCAAGCTCTTGTCATGCCTTATAGACCAGTGGCCATATTCATAAAACCCCGATAAGCTAGTTGGTTGATCAAATTACGATTTCGATGCCGGCTAGGCTTAACTGGTATTCACAAAAGGCCGATAGGCTAAATTCGCTATCGTAGTCAAGGCCTGGCCTAGCATGACAACCCATCTGTCTAAATTTCACAAGCATTTGGTATTCCACGACATTGTTAGTCGAAATGCGAACAATTACAACAATAGATCTGCGGTGCCGACTAAATGTATTGAAATCTATTTATGCGGGACGTTCTGAATAGAGCTTTGTTGGACTTACAACAAAGGCGTGAAGTTGAATGACGACCTAACACCCAGCTAATTTTTTCTTATTCACCAAAGCCAGATAGGACAAATTTTAGCGACACTGGACCAAACATTTAGAGGTACTCTGATGTTCCTCTAAATTGCTAGCAAGTAACAATCTGCCCGGTTTTTGTGTGTACGTGTGGCGCGATCGTGAACATGGCAAGAGGAATATATTCGAATAAGGGATATTAGAGATTTTTTATGATAGCGTGATGTTAGTTCAAAATAGTTCCCCAAGTAACATACGTTTCCGTGTTTGCCCTAGCATCCTTGTACTTCAGCAATAACATCTTTTATCAGCTTAAATGACATGTTTTTATCTGGAGAGTAATTAATAATAATAATAATAATATTAGGCATTTAGCTACGCTATTCATAGTAAACTATATCACAGCGCTTACAATATTATTACCCCGGTCAACGGATACACACTGCAATCAATCCTGCACATTAAGTGCACATTTTCCACTCCCTGGGGAGTATTCCAGCAAGTCGCCTATTAGGCGCGCACAGTGCTAAGGAAACACGTTCCCATCCTTCCGGGTACCCATTTATACACCTGGGTCGAGAGCAGCAATAGTGGATAAATTGTCTTGCCGAAGGACAAACGCGGTGGGCTGGGTTCGAACCCGGGATCTCACGATTGGAAAGCGCGCGCTCTACCAATGTTGCCACACCTTGTCCTTTTTGTGACATATTAGCTTACTTTTGCAGTTCGGATTGATTTTATGTGATTTCAATTCTGTTTTGATGAATCTATCTATATATAATACTATTTAATGCAATTTCGTTTATGTTTTCACTGCAATTTAATAGTTTCCCATGTCATGCTATCATATTATAAGCGTGGCGGAGCTTGATCGTAATGAGGAGGGAGATGTATTTGGTTTTACTTCATTGGGGTGGCTATGAAAACATGTGCTTACACGTGATCCCTCCCCCCGCCCCGAAAAAAAAACATAATTCCTACTCACGCGCATATCTACAGTAACACACTTACATTTAGGAATTATAGCAAGCTTTTTGTTTTGGACACTAGTTACCGCCCCCCCCCCCCCCCCCCCCCCCCCCCCCGTTTACCCCAGATAAGACAATTATGTTCTACTACCCCCTCCCCTTACTGCATCACGTTGTAGAACACATAAGACGCTTTTATGATTGGAACAATAAGGAACAATTCGTTCATTCACACGTTCGAGTAAACTGCGCTTTTATGCGATGTCAAACAAACTTGCAACAGATGGAATGTTACCATGACAGCCACGATGAATAAATTAGATCATCCGAGTTGTTAGCTTGTTATCGGTATGGTTAGCAGTGCTTCTTGAATTACGATTTAGCAACCCGCTACGAAGATTTTAAATGGCTATTGTATTACAGGGCTTAGACGCTCGTTGATTGGTCGATATGGTAAGGGCATAGACAGCGTGCAAAATCTACACACATTACTAAAGACATATAGATGCACGGGTGTGTTGTGCACTGGTTTGTGAAAACAGAGGTGATCACCCAAGCGAGTTGTGTGAGTTCCCCGCTAGTTATCGTCCAAAATGGCATTTTGGCAAGGAGATAAGGCCTAGCTGACAGATAGGCTATCGGGCTTTTATGAATATGGCCACTGTGTAATACGCATTGAACATGACTGCAGGGCCTAGGGTGTCCCCCAAATAAAATCTAAATCTTTTGCTGTACCTGTGTATAAGGCGCACCCCCGACTTTGAAATTTTTTCCGACGGAAAAAAGTGCGCCTTATACACGGAGTTTTACGGTACTCATTGCACTTACTTTGTTCACGGCTGAAAAAGTCCGGTAGATAATTTCATATTCGAACACTTCACTCGTAAATATCTTTTGAACGAAATGGAAATTAAAAAAAACGAAACCTGTCCCATGCTTTTATTGTTAATACGAATAAAACAAAGTATGAGGGAACTGCTATAATTACAATTGGATTTTGAGGATTTGGACAATGTTACTAAGTCGTAGTTCAGTTTTGGTTTAGAGGGTGCTTCAAGAAAAAAAAAATTGTGACGTAATAAACAAAACTACTTAGTGTGAAATTTTACAAAGCACACAATTTTAAAGACCAATTCAACTTTATTTGACCAAAATCGGTTCAGAAATGGCTAAAATATCAATACAAATATTTGATTGGAATAAATGTTGGGGACCATTTTTTATTCTGTAGACACATATCTGAAAATATACCCACATGATTTTAATATTGTTTTTGATGATCTCTCTATTGAATAATTATTTTTTACCAAAGATCACATTTACAGTGTACATATTTTGATTTTTAAAATGGTTGAAACTTAAGTTGTCTGGAGGGCTCCCTCCTGTGTTAACAGCTGATTTTTGAATAAACAGCCCTTTATATGTTTTTCTACCATTCAAGCATCTTTGAAATATAACTTAGTTTTTAATGATAACTTAAAAGTTTTAATTAATAAAATTATGTGTGACCAGAACTGTACTATCCTTTTAATACTATGGGACATAATGAAATATATGCTCTAAAGATGTAGACTTATCCAAACATATTGATTATGATTAATTGTATTTTGCACTAGGGTTGCCAAATTGTTTGAATTTTCAAGTTTATGGTTGATCAAATGGAATTTTTTAGCTGCCCGAAAAAATAAAAATAATGTATATATTTGTGTTAGTACAGTCAAACCTGTCTTAGCGGCCACCTGTCTATAGCAGCCAACCTGCCTATAGTGGCCACTCAAAGTGATCCCTTGCAGAGAAAAACAGTGTAATTGAACCTGTCTATAGAGGTCACCTGTCTACAGTGGCCACATTTCTTGTCTCCCTTGGGTGGCCACTATAGACAGGTTTGACTGTATATAAAGTAACCAACACACCTATGTTTTCTGTGATAATACAAATTATTCCAATAAAACAATAAATATGTGTCTGTCTCGTTTTTTACTTGTTTGAGTCAACAGACAGGCTGTTAGTCTATTTCATTTTCAATAAAAAAAAACCTCAACTAAGCTTCATCTTTATTAACCCGTCCCCCTCGAGATTCTGAAATCCCCATAGAGTTTGTACATAGGCCACTCGGTTCCCATAGGCAAGGGGTTACATTAAACTTTGTGTTTTGAGTGAGTAGAGAAGATGCACATAACACACACACACACACACACACACATATATACAAACTAATCTTTATTCTCTTTGTGAAACTCTATATGTGACCTTACACCATAAAACGACCAATGAGTCGGACAAAAATGATTTTCCTGATTTTCTCATGACAATAAAATAGAAGTCATTACCTCTAAAGTGGTATATAATTTGTCAAATTTGGACTTAGAAAACCGTCTCAAAATGAGTGCCAAACATTTGGAAGATGGCTGAAGCAGTTTTAAAGTTACGGAGAAAACGGGCCAATTTAAAGATCAGCATCCATTTAAGCGCTGTAATATGATAATTTTCATTTGAAGAAAAATCATATTTAGCCTACGCATAATTTCTGACGCTCAAAATTTCACAGAAGGTAGATTAAGATACCCTCATTTAGGAAATATAAAATCACGAATTTCATATTTTAAACAAAATTTGAGTTTTCCAGCTAATAACAGACAAACTACCATGGCGACATAACGGTCGTTTTGTGGTCAACCCCATCCCAATAAAAACAACAACATTCAACTGAAGACGTGCACACTCAACTGGTTACCATAACCATCCTGCCCCGTCTCATTTCATTTCTATGGCGATTCAATGTTTAGTACAGATCAGTATTGAATGCGTATCTAGACAAAGTTTCTGTCCATACTCCATATGTTAATACAGTGGAACCTCTTTACAACAAGCGCTGTTATAATGAGGTACCTGATATAACAAAGGTAATTTCACAGGTCCAGGTTCAATATATTTGATTGATATTAAAGGGATCTAGTAACTTTTTTGACAAGTGCAAAAAGTGATGCATGGTTAATAAAATGTGTATTGGTGTGATCTGATATGTCCATGAAGTAATGTGTAAAAATGTCAAGTTGATGAATGTTATTTGGCCGAGAAATTAGCGAAGAAGCAAAGTAATATTCACTTACTCATTGCACTTACTTTTTACACGGCTGAAAAGGTCCCGTAGATAATTTCATATCCAAACGCTTCAATCATAAATATATTTTGAACAAAATGGAAATTTGAAAAATCTGAACCACCTTTAATTAATACATTGCATCTCCTTGATTCTTTGAACAGAATAATGGATGAACAAACGGCCATGGATGGGAATACAGGCTACTCCTAGTCCTCAGACAAGATAGCATCGTGCATCTCATTTACGAATCTAAACAACCTTAAATTGATACATTGTAAATTCTTGATTCTTTGTACAGAAATATGGATGCACAAACAGCTAAGGAAGGGAATACCGGCTCCGCCGAGTCTTCGGACGTCGGCAACACCAAATCTCAAGAGCAGAGTCAAGATGCACAACCTACTCGCGAAGAGTTACTAGCCCATGTCAGAGCCCAGCCTGGTACAGCACTGGTCAAAGCAGAGTAAGGGCAGAACAAATTTCTCTCTAGTTGTCATGTAATTGTTCTCACGTAAACATTTGAATTTCAATTGTTGACAAAATAATTTAATCTCACGTTGGCGTTACCAAATCTCAAGCACAGGTTCATGGAGTACAACCTACTCATTGATTTACTAGCCCATGTCAGGGCCCAGCCTGGTACAGCACTGGTCAAAGCAGAGTAAGACCAGTAATTAGTGAACAAAATACACGGGGACTCTGGGGGCAATTTATCAGGGCTGTAGTTGAGTCCACAAGTTCTGAGTCTTGAGTCCCCAATGAAATAGCATGTTCCCATTTTATGATTTGTTTTACATTGTGACTCGGCTCCGAAAGCAGTCTTGAGTCTGGACTCTGAAATGCTAAAAAGAGCCCCCAAAATCTTGCAATAGCCCCTGTTAATTTGCATAGAGTTCAACGCAAGTACATTTCAGAGTGCTATTCTCATACTGCAATGTTTGAAAAAGGAGCCCCCTAAAATATTACTTTCCCTTTAAGGTCTAGTTACAAAAATTATATGTGTTACTTCAAGACAATTCCACATTAGGTTTGACTTATATTACAGTTGAATCACTAATTATTATAAAGTAATTTAATATCATGGCTTGATAAAATTACAGCAAAATGAATAAATGAGCAATTGAGATAGACTCTGTTTGAAAGGTAAGTTGAATATTCTTACATTGGTAAAGGTACTCGCAATAATAAACAAATAATGTTTGTTTTCCTTCTCCAGTTTCATAGACTTCACCAAGGTCTCGGAGAAGTTCAAAGCAAAGCATGGCGGGAACAAGTCATCCAACGATAAACAGGGGGCTGAGAAACGGGGAGCGGAAGGGGACAACGCTCCGGAACAACCGCCATCCAAGAAGCAGAAGGACAGAGGTCAAAATAAACGCCGCCCACGGGGCAAGCACTTGCAACCAGCCGACCGCCCGTGCCTCGACTTCCTGCGAAGCGGCACATGCAGGTTTGCCGAGAAATGCAAGTACTGCCACGACATCAAGAAGCTTGTGGCGAGCAAGCCTCCTGACATTGGTGACAAGTGCGTCCTGTTTGAGAACTTTGGTCGGTGTCAGTACGGCGTGCTCTGTCGGTTTGGGAGCGGCCACATCGATGCCAATTTGCAGAGCGTCATTAACGAGGAGAAGGTGAAGGAGACTGGGGGAAAGCCGAAGGTTATGAACCCCCTCACCAAGGACATGCAGATCAAGCTGCGCAAGAGATCCTTCCAGTTCAAGAAGTACGATGAGTACATGAAGACGGCATCCAAAGGCAACAGGTCGTCCAGGAATGCGCAAGAACCAAAGAAGGTTGACTTTAAACCGAAGGACTTGACTCAGATTAAGCAAGGCGGTAATGATGTTGAGGCAAAGTCTACACAAGTTACTAGCCAGGGTGTGGAGAAGACAGATAGTGTTGCCAAAGAGGATAATTCCTTGTCTGCTGGCAATGATGGAGTAACCGAAGCAGCTACAAGTGCATCAGCAGAAAGAAACTTGGACGACAAGAAGGAAATCTCAGAAAGGACTAGCACAGTTGTAGATCAAGAAAATCAAACTGGCAATTCCATTCCACAAGTTGAAGCCAACAGTACTAGTGAAAGCATGTCACAAGCTGCTAAAGGAGCCACTAATAATGGTGATGCGGTTGCTACGGTTACTACTAGTGATGGCAACCATGCAGGAGCCATCACAGATGAGGACACCATTAAGACCAGAATGGAGGAAAAGAAGAAACTGGATGTTGAGGGGAAGCTACTCTTGGCCCCATTGACAACGGTAAGTATTGTCTACATGTGTGGAGGTGTTGTGGCACGATCGGAAAAGCACTTGACTTACCATTACGGGAGCAAGTTTGAATCTGATCAATTTGTTTCCTTCAGCAAGACATTTAAATCCACTTTTGCTGCTCTCTAACCATAAATATAGATGGGTACTTCAAGCCTGTAGCGCCTTGAGCAGCACAGGACAGTGAAAACAAATACATGTGGGAAGGGCGATTTGCCCCCCCCCCCAACCGTTGAAATCGCCCCCCCCCCCCCCCCCCAACTCTTGAAATCGCCCCTCGGGATCCAAAACATGGGGGCAAAACAAAAATGAAACTGTTTAACAAAATCTCCTCACTGTGTATATCAGTTTTATTAGTTAGTCCCATGCATGCAGATTGACCAAACTTGGTACATGTATGTATCTTGGGGGGCCGATGATCTGATTAGATTTTGGGGTCATGTGGTCAAAGGTCAAAGGTCACAGAGCTCATTATATATGCAAAAATAGCTCGTGATCTCAAGAACGGATTGACGGATTTTGACCAAACTTAGTACATGTATGTTCCTTGGAGAGCCAATGAACTGATTAGATTTTGGGGGTCATGAGGTCAAAGGTCAAGGTCACTTATAGCTCATAATTGTGATACGTCAAGATCTAAAAGACAGAGTACGATCAAAATTGAGTTGACAGAATTAATACAGTGTACATGTTGATTTGGGCTTGATATAAATCGCGTAATGGCGGAGGCATCATTTTCGACTGCGCGCAGTCGAAGATCCATCTAGTTCTTTCTAAATAAAAAAAAATAGCCCTTGTGAAATAAAGTCTTTTTTTTGGTTGGCACAGGCTAGTATGCTTTGAATGCTACAGTGCTTAGCAATTATTATCTTGTATTACAAGTTCAAAGTACTATTAGGAAACTTTGTTTTCTTCTACACAGAATTGTTAATGTGTTGATTGTGCAAATGTATGCATAAACCATTAAAATACCTATTTATTAATTAGATAAGCAAATAGTCTACTATACCCCTCCAAAAAATGTAATGAGAAAAAGTGCCATCCTACCTACCTTTTGTGTGGCTTGTATATTACGCATATATAGTTTAATGATTCAAATTTGTTTCTTATGATTAATTTTGCCTCAATAAAGGGCCTGCTAGGTTTGAAAACGTGGCTCAATTTGACTTTTATTTGTTTCTTTTATTATTTTCCCTTACTAGGTTGGTAACCTGCCATACCGTGCAGTATGCAAGAAGCTTGGTGCAGACATCACGTGTGGTGAGATGGCCATGTGTACCAACCTACTCCAGGGACAGACATCAGAGTGGGCACTGCTCAAGAGACATCCTTCAGAAGATGTGTTTGGAGTTCAGGTGAGATTATAGATGAATGGATGGATGGATGGATGGATGGATGGATGGATGGATGGATGGATGGATGGATGGATGGATGGATGGATGGATGGATGGATGGATGGATGGATGGATGGATGGATGGATGGATGGATGGATGGATGGATGGATGGATGGATGGATGGATGGATGGATGGATGGATGGATGGATGGATGGATGGATGGATGGATGGATGGATGGATGGATGGATGGATGGATGGATGGATGGATGGATGGAGGGATGGGTGGATGGATGGATAGATTTATCTAATTCAAATATAGAACTTGTGCCATTTTTGTTTCAATAAACTGTTGATAAAAATTAGTACCTTGTAAGATTAAGAGTAATAATGGATAGAAACAGCATTTTTAAGTATAGGATCCTACATGACTCGTAGAGTTACATACGTTTCAAATCGATGTAATTTCTGCTTTAAAATTCCATTCGTGTAAAATATGTTGAGTGTGTAGAATAAGAAACATGATATCACATCTCTATCAAATTTATGAACCAATTAACAAAGGTCACTTTCCTATCCTCTGATTTCCTCAGTTATGTGGGGCATTCCCCGACACGATGACCAAGTGCGCAGAGCTACTGAATCAGACCATCGACATAGACTTTGTTGACATCAACGTGGGATGTCCCATCGATATGGTTTACCATAAGGTTTGTGCCTTTATTTGTTCATTTGTGTGGTTTCCTGCTCGATTTTATTCCTCAGAGCATTGTTGGTTATTATAACTGTAATCCCTTGAGACACCGTCAAATCTTTTTGTTTTACTAATGATGCCTGAATTGTTATTGTAAGCCCATCCTATTTGCTTGTCCTATTTGATTGTAAATATATATATATACATTATATTTTTCTTCGTTCTAATCTAACATTTTCTTTTATATACCAGTCTGAGTTGTTAAAAAAGACAATGTGTGCAAGTGTGTGAGGTGGAAAAGAGGCCAATAAAGAAGAGTGTTAATAAAGTGTGTTGATCCTTTATTTTTCAGACATGTTATTTGATTGATTAATATGATCATTTGATTGATTAATATGATCATTTTTGTACGACAGGGTGCTGGCTCTGGGCTGATGAACAGGATGGGCAAGTTCCAGGAGATAGTCCGAGGGATGAGCTCGGTAAGTCCAGAACGGTGTCCTACATAATTGTGGGATGGTAGTACTACACTTACGTAAGAGGATAACAAGTCATATGAAGTCTATAAGGAGAAGGAGCATAAATTTCTCTATTTTTAGAGCCCTAATTTGGTACCCAATATGCTTTAGTTAGTTTTTAATTATTTTGTATTATTGCATAGATCGCTATGAATCCTTAAAGGGACTTAGTAACATTGTCCAAATCCTAAAAATAAAATTTTTATTCTAGCGGTTCCCTCATACCTTGTTGTATTCGTATTACCAATAAAATCATGGGACAGGTTTCGGTTTTTCAAATTTCCCTTTCGTTACAAAGATATGTACGATCGAAGTATTCAGATAAGAAAAACTCCCCTGGAGTTTTTCATACCGTGTACAAAGTGAGTGCATTGAGTTAGTGACTATCACTTTGCATTTTTGCTCATTACTTGGCCATGCAATGTCCATTTGACTTGAAATTTTCACACAATACCCTGTGGACATATGAGATAACAACAATATACATTGCATCAACCATTCATCACTTTTTGCACATGTCAACAAAGTTACTAGATCCCTTTAAATTGGCAACACATGATATTTTAAAAACAGATTTCGGTGTTCAAATTGGCAACTTTGCGGCAAAGTCACTTCACATTTGTTTGTAATTGTAATTACTAAATATTTTCCGCCTATTTTTACGTCATTAAAAGGTAGAAAAAATAGAAGTTGCCAATTTGTAGAGGAAAATAATGATCAATTTTGCCTTAAAATAGCTCTTGTCCTTGATGGGTTAAAATAAACTTCACACATTCATTGTGTTATGGAACCAGGGTGCTGGGGGGGGGGGGGGGGGGGGTTGTTTCACAAAGATTTATGTCTATACATAAATCTCTACTCTCTCTTATTAAAGCCAAATAACAGTATTGGGAAACGCCCCACGAACAAAAAATGAAAATTACGCTTTTACCGTGTGAAAGAATATCGTAACTCATCTGTTAATGTTAAGATTTGGACAAAACCTGCTTTGATATTGATAAAAAAGTTTGGGTGAATAATTGCTTTGTTCATGAACTACACAAACCTTTGCAAAGTGTTGGATATCTATATATCAAAAAATGGTATTAAAACATATATAAGCATGTGTTATTCTTTGCGTGGTGGTCCCCTTTAACTGCTGATCCATGCCACAGGTGTCATAATCTTTGTAAAATGGATGTTGCCACAATTAAAGGGATCTAGTAACTTTGTTGACATGTGCAAAAAGTGATTAAGGGTTGATGCAATGTATATTGTTGTTATCCCATATGTCCACAGGGTATTGTGTGAAAATTTCAAGTCAAATGGACATTGCATGGCCAAGTAATGAGCGAGAATGCAAAGTGATATTCACTAACTCACTGCACTCACTTTGTACACGGTAAGAAAAACTCCGGGGGAGTTTTTCTTATCTGAATACATCGTACATATCTTTGTAACGAAAGGGAAATTTGAAAAACCGAAACCGGTCCCATGATTTTATTGTTAATACGAATACAACAAGGTATTATGGAACCGCTAGAATCAACATTTTATTTTGAGGATTTGGACAATGTTACTAAGTCCCTTTAACACATTCTTCACCTTGCTCCTGCAGGTTCTGGACATACCCCTAACAGTGAAGATGAGGACCGGTGTCTACGAGAGCTCCCTGGTCGCACATAAACTCATCCCACGCATCTACGACTGGGGAGCATCCGTTGTCACGGTAAAGATATCAACCCCTTGTCTACGGGAACCTGTTGGGCTGAGTACAAAGCTTATGGGGGTTTCAGAATCTCAATGGGAACATGATTATACTCTACTTTTTATTATGCCTCCGTAACGAAGTTGCCGGAGGCATTATGTTTTCGGGACCGTCCGTCCGTACGTCCGTACGTACGTCCGTCCGTCCGTACGTCCCGTTCTCGTGATCGCGTTATCTCAAGAACGGATTGACGGATTCTGACCAAACTTGGTACATGTATGTATCTTGGGAGGACGATGATCTGATTAGATTTTGGGGTCATGAGGTCAAAGGTCAAGGTCACTAATAGCTCATAATTGTGATACGTCATGATCTAAAAGACAGAGTACCATCAAAATTGAGTTGACAGAATTAATTCAGTGTACATGTTGATCTAATAAATAAATCGCGTAATGGCGTAGTCGAAGATCCATCTAGTTTTTCTTCTTGCTTTAAACTGAAAAATTGAGAAAAGATAATAAGGCCCTTAGAAAACTGGGATATCTGGAACTACTGCAAAGCTACATACTGCACTTTTCGAAAAGCCTTTTTGAGGCTCGACACTTTTCAGGGATGCCAGTTTACAGGCTATAGCCTGATTTCAGGCCCTGACACCTTTCCATATCAGGCTTCATATTGTACATAACATATGAGGCTCCAACATGTCTGGGTCTCTTTTCAGGCTCATCTGGAGAAACCAACTGGTATCCCTGACTTTTGTATGATTTATATTTTACTACCAATGATCTATATAGTCCATTGCTGTCCATTGCCCGTAATTAACTTTTTTTTTAAACACGAAATTGTGTAATCTCTATGAGTGAGGAGAGGTATTTTGTAATTGTCTGAGATTCATACCATTTCTAGGACAAAATGGTTCGAATGTGCAGTGTTGGCTATATCATATCATATAGGACCATTTGTTAAGAATTTGTTACTGAATTGTTCAACTTTGATGTTTTAAATTAATACTCAAGCCAAGTAGGAGTAAGGTGATTAAATGGTTATCCTTAATTGTTAGTTGGAAGAAATTGTGCAATGTGTATTGCCAAACATTTGCTCATGTACATAACTATCATTTTACTAACGGTAATTTTAACCTTTCAATATCGTTGTCTTGTATGCTTTGATGTATACAGGTGCATGGTCGTACAAGGGAGCAGCGCTACACCAAACAAGCCGATTGGAGCTACCTAGGGCAGTGCGCGCAGGCCGCGGACCCATACCCCTTCATCGGTGAGTATCATAGGTTGTACAGACGCAGATCTGTAGAGGGCGATTACTTGGATTGAGTGATAGATTGAGTGATAGGAATAAATGTAAAATTAAATAAATTTTAAAAAAGAGTCAGACTTGGACTCCGATTTGGTGGACTCGGATACAACACTGGACTAACTATCTCAGCCTTTAAAAACCTGTTTGAACTGCAGAGGGCAATCGATCATTTCAGATCAAATTTGTGGTCAAATTAGGAAGACTGTTACACTAAACTGTCCAAATGGAGCTACCATCATTTGCAAAAGTTTAAGACCACCTGGGAATTTGTGGGTATTTCAATAATTTGGACTGCATTCTTTTGTCTTATTAAATGGTTACATAACATGTTTACTACAGTGGTCAGTAGCACAAGAGTAATGGTCAGCAAAAAAATTAATATTTTTATTTTGGGGGCTCCATTTTCGGGGGCTACTTTTCCAACTTTCGGGGGCTACAAATTTCAGGGCTCTTTTTCGAATTTCAGGGGCGATTAATAAGCTATAATGCTGTAAGTGATCATTTTATAAGCATTTGATCACAATCCAAACAGAAAAATCCCACAAAAAATCCAGAAAATCCCCCCAAATAAAAAAATCCAAAAACAAATTTCGGGGGCGAATTTTTTTTTTTCGGGGGCGATTTGGGCATTTTGGGGGCGAATTCGCCCGCCGCCCCCGTGTATTTTTTCGCTGGTAATGGTATAAGCCCAGCAGTTCAAGTGGTTATGCGTTGAAAATAAAAGTACAATGTATGTCTGAAAAATAAATGTTTAACTTTGTTGTGTTTTTTTATTTTGGAAGGGTGGTCTTAAACTTTTGCAAATGATGGTATTTGAGTGTTGAGCCTTAATTATTCATTCGTTTGTGTTTATATCGGCCTTTAGATACTTGAACTGTAGAGGGCAGTAGAATCATTTGAGAGCATATTGCTGGCTGCAAAACTTAATTGATGTTGCAAAGATGCTCTCTTGCCTCATGCGAAAGAAGAAGAGCATATTTTAGGTTTGCAATGGGATTAGGGAAGACCATTTCACCGTACAGTAAAATTTGAGATACATGTATTTGAGAGAGTTAGCACATGTTGCAGAGCCTTATCCATAACATTTCTAAGCCGTTAAAGACTTTGAAATTTGAACTATGGATGACAGTAGTAACATATTATTATTCAGAGCCTGTTTAAGTTTGATGTTAGATTTTAAAGTTGGACACTTTGAGCTAAATGGGTCAATTTGCATTCACTGAGGTATATGTTTTTGGGTTGTCTGTCCGTTCGTCCCGTTTTCGTTCTTGCGATATCTACAATCGCAATATGATGACACACGCAGTACCCCGGGGTACCGTTGTACCCCGGTATCCCGCGTTGTGTAGCGCCATCTTGCGTCCAACCGTACCGCAGCTATTGCGTTGTGCATACAGTGCAGCAAGCGAATGTATGCACGCTATACCCACAGTACAGCCCTAAAAATTAAATAAATAATTAAACAAAATGGAGGATTCTCGTCTGGTACCCCGGGGTACCGTTTATGTCATCATATGTCAAGAACTGGCTGACGAAATACCATCAAACATGGTACCTCTATGTACCTTGGAGAGCCAACAACAAACTGGTCAAATTTTTGGGTCAGAAGGCTCATTATACTTGCTAAAACAGCTTGTAATTACAATATCTCAAGAACTGGTTGACAAATTAACATCAAACTTGGTACCTGTATATATCTTGGGGAGTTCATAAACTAATAAGATGTTGGGGTCATCAGGTGAAAGGTCAAGGTCACAGCTCATTATAAATGCCGAAATAGCTGGTAATTACGATCTCAAGATCTCAAGATCTGGTTGATGGATTACCATTAAAATTGAGTTTTAAGGAATTAATTCAGTGCACATTAATTTGGGTTTGATATCAAAATCGCAAAATGGCGAAAGGCATCATTTTTCGACTGCACGCAGTCGAAGATCCATCTAGTCTTCTATTTTTCTAATTCTAAACTTCTGTATCGTAACATTTCCCAGGGAACGGAGACATCCTGTCCTACGAGGATGCCAATTTCTTCCGGCAGCAGAGTGGATCTAGCGGGCTGATGATAGCAAGGGGAGCTTTGATAAAGCCATGGGTCTTTACTGAGATCAAGGAACAGCGGTAAGTGATGTAGTCACAAGGATACATGTTTGTAATCAACCATTTTTGGTAAAAACTGTTTGTAAAATATTTTTAGATCATTTTTTTAGGCTGTTAAATTAAAAGACAAAATATTGCTAGTATGTTCTTAATAAATGTATGTAGAAACTAGTGATATAAAATAGAAATGAAACAACACATTGGTAAGAAAAAAGAAATAAATTTTGAATGAATGTTAAGGCTTTATAAAAGTTAACCAATAATGCTCATTCCATATCTTTATGCCAGTAATATTGATCTATTTATTACTTGTTTTGTTTTTGTTTTTTAAACAGCCACTGGGACATTTCATCTACAGAGCGGCTTGATATTATTCAGGAATATGTGGACTTTGGACTCATGCACTGGGGTTCAGACACAGAGGTAAAATGATTGATACATTCATTCCTTGATTGTTTTATTTATTCATTAATTCATTCATTCATTCATTCATTCATTCCTTACTTACTTACTTACTTACTTACTTACTTACTTACTTACTACTTACTTACTTACTTACTTACTTACTTACTTACTTACTTACTTACTTACTTACTTACTTACTTACTTACTTACTTACTTACTTACTTACTTACTTACTTACTTACTTACTTACTTACTTACTTACTTACTTACTTACTTACTTACTTACTTACTTACTTACTTACTTACTTACTTACTTACTTACTTACTTAAACCATCATTTAACCATCCATGCATTGATTGATTGATTGATTGATTGGTTGATTGATTGATTGATTGATTGATTGATTGATTGATTGATTGATTGATTGATTGATTGATTGATTGATTGATTGATTGATTGATTGATTGATTGATTGATTGATTGATTGATTGATTAGTTGGTAGATCAATCATACGGTTGTGATTTATCCTTCAGACTTGTGCACTTGTGATGTGAAAAAGAGGTAAATTAATGATTGATTTAAAGGGGACCACCAGGCAAAGAACAAGACATAATTATATGTTTTGGTACCGTTTTGTGATATTAAATAGATACCCAACATTTTGCAAAGGGTAATGTAATTCATAGCAATTCATAGCAATTAATTACCACCACTTACGGAACCACTATTATCTCCTGGTTCCGTACGGGCCAAACATTTGCGAGTGCGCCAATGCTATTCACGCGTACGTTTGGAGACAATAGAATCCCGGACGTTTCGTTCGCTCTGGACAAAGTAGTCTCGTACATGCAGACCTGTGAATGATTCGTTTTCCAATAATTTTTGTTTTCTTCCTGGAAACATATTTGTGTGAACTTGTTGATGGAATGGATTACTAAAGATGTTACCTTTCATTTATAAGAATATTATGTTTGGGTAATGGTACCCTTTAATTTATTAATTGGTGAAATGGATAACTTGTACCTGGACCATTTTTTAAATTTCTGCATTTCTAACTCCAAAGCTGTTCATGTGTCTGTTAATTTTCTGCAGGGTGTGTCGAAAACACGTCGGTTCCTCTTGGAATGGCTCTCGTTCCTCCATCGCTACATCCCGGTCGGACTCCTAGAACAACTGCCACAGAAGATCAACGAGCGTCCGCCGTACTTCGTAGGTCGGGATGATCTCGAGACGTTGATGGCGAGTGCAAACTGCCATGACTGGCTCAAAATCAGGTAGGTTGCTTTACTCCAACATTACCATGTTAATAATAGATCAGGGCTCTGTTGCAGAAGATTTAATTAATTGCAACTTTACAATTGATTGCTATTCTTTCTGCAACGGGGTCCAGCTCTTATATTGCGCCATCAATATAGAAATTTGATTCAGAGGCACATTTTACTGTGCAGGAGCATTACCATTATCCAATGCTCCAAGTAAGCACAGGCTTGCTGGCCCAGGGCCACTAAAAATTTGCTTTGGGCCACCAAACTTCTTGAATGCGTAATTCCCCTGGCCTGAAGGGGTTTTTTGTTGTTGTTTGGGGCCACCTGATTCAGGTTTCTGGCACTGGAATTTGAAACATCTTGTTTTTATGCCTCCGCCAACGAAGTGGCAGGAGGCATTATGTTTTCGGGTTGTCCGTCCGTCGGTACGTACGTCCGTCCGTCCGTACGTACGTCCCGTTTTCGTTCTTGTGATATCTCAAGAACCGGCTGACGGATCAATTTCAAACTTGGTATGAGTGTACATATTGGGGCGACAATGATCTGATTAGATTTTGGGGTTCATGAGGTCAAAGGTCAAGGTCACAGGACTCAATATATGTTCAAAAATGCCTCGTTCTTGCGATATCTCTAGTTTTACTTGTCCAACTGAGCCACAGGGCAAACAAAGTTGAATTTCAACCTGTTCAGGACTGGTCTCGTGCCCGGTTTATATAGCTTCTGACTATTCAAGCAATGAAAAGGGTTTCATGGGAACGTCCCATATTCAAGGGTCTTTGTGGCTCAAAGGTTGAGCATCGGTTTAGCAATCTGGAGGTCTCGGGTTCGATTCCCGCCGAAGCCTTTTTTTCTTTGTTTATTTCTAATAATTCATAAAAAGAACTGCTGTGTGCTTCTATTAGTGAGGGGAAAATGCTTAACCCATTGCCTACATAAAACAGGTAGGTCCTGTACAAAATCTAGTGAGGAATAGGTTAAGTTCCAAATGAATTTGGTCGAATTAGATAACGGTGCTAATGCCTTTCAATGGCATTTAGTTGATAGTCTACACAAGAACTTGAATTCATTTCAATAAGTTAATTTATTCAACTAAGTTTGTTTGTGGAATGATATCTTCTCATTTGATTGATTAGGTGTTTTGTACATCAAAAGCGCTGCGGCTTTTACGGGCTTAGACGATAATCATGCTTTGAGTTGAAAGCTCGATTTACGGGCATCAGATAACTGAAACTGAATGCTTCAGTCTTTTTAAAACACAAGACCGAGTCTCTATAGAGCACGATGTCCGGGTGATTATTTTCACTTTGCGTTACACCGGGAGAGGGTAAAATAAATCCTGCTTTGTGTTCCCCAGTCTCTTCCAATGAAAAGATGATAATGACTTGTCCTCTCTATTCAGCAATCGTAATCCCTATAGACGCAGAGGTCTGGCTTGTCCTTTGACTTTCTCAGTTTTACAAGCACAAAAGACGTTTATCGATATTGCCGTCCACTGCGCCACTGTACAAATAATCACCCGGATATCGAGCTCTGTTAAAAGACTTCGTCTTTTCTTTTGAAAAGACTTGAAGCATTCAGTTTCAGCTTTCAAGTGCCTGTTAATGGAGATTTCAACACAAAGTGGGATTATCAGGAAAGCCCATGCAAGCAGCGGCGTTTTTGACTAACAATACGCTTTAATTAATCAACATTTTATTGTTGGATATTTTTTCCTTTTTCTTAATTCCCTTTTTCCTATTTTCCACTCATAGTGAGATGCTACTGGGACCTGCTCCAGAGGACTTTGAGTTTCTACCAAAGCATAAGGCCAACTCTTATAAATAGGCTGCCTCTGAGGAAATGATGAAACTGTGGCTTAGTGCTAACGGTATGAGCCACTCAATCAGGTGGTCATGGGTTCAATTCTCCCCTGCTCATACCTTTAAGAGAGATGTTACTGGTCTTTAGCTAGACGACTTCAACTTTCTACCAAAGCAAAAGGCCATTTTGTATATAAAGACTGCCTCTAGGCAACAAAGATATTGTGGCATGGTGGATAAGTATCTGCCTCATAACCAGGAGGTCATGGGTTCAATTCTTGGCTGATTCGTATCCTTTAGTGGGTCCTTTGCTAGAGTACTTCAACTTTCTACCAAAGCAAAGAGCCCACTCTTATAAATAGACTGCTTCTAGGCGCTGCAGGAATTATGGTTTAGTGGTAGAGTATCCAGCTCGTAACCAGGAGATCATGGCTTCAATCTCCAGCTAGCTAATATCTTTTCAGTGATATGTTACTGGGTCCTAAACCAGAGGACTTCAACTCTCTCCCAAGGCACAAGGCTAGCTCTTATTTATAATATACTGTCGCTAGGTCATGCCAAAATTATGGTTCAGTGGTAAGAATGTCCAGCTCGTAACCAGAAGGTCGTGGGTTCAATTCCCGGCTAGGTCATATCTTTTCAGTGAGATGTTACTGGGTCCTGAGCCAGAGGACTTCAGGGACTTAGTAAAATTGTCCAAATCCTCAAAATCTAATTGAAATGTTAGCGGTTCCCTCATACCTTGTTGTATTCGTATTAACAATAAAAGCATGGGACAGGTTTCGGTTTTTCAAATTTCCCTTTCGTTAAAAAGATATTTACGATTGAAGTGTTCAGATGTTAAATTATCCACTGGACCACGAAAACTGTGTACAAAGTGAGTGCAATGAGTTAATGACTATCACTTTGCATTTTTGCTCATATAACGTCCATTTAACTTGAAATTTTCACACAACACCTAGTGGACATATCAGATAACAACAATATACATTGTATCAACCACTCATCACTTTTTGCACTTGTCAACAAAGTTACTAGATCCCTTTATATTAACCTCGAGGTAATAATAGATTGCAGCAAAATAGCCCTTAGCGGTAATTGAACATTTCACCGTTTTATATAAATCTCTGATGCATAAAATAGCATAGACTTGTTATTGAAAACTTGTCTGTCAAAAAAAAGAGAAAGAAAACACCTTCAAAGTCTAGCCAATCATCTCTTGATGTGATTATTTTTATAAGCCAAGAAACCTTACAGAAGACTTACAGAATCAAGACGATGGCCCACACATTTGTGGTTTGGTAGTCCTACATTCGAGCAAGAAGATAACAAGTTATCTGAAGTGTACAAAGAGAAAGAGCATAAATTTCTTAATTTTTTTAGAGCCCTATTTTGTTACTGTACCTGCTTTCATTATATTTGTATGATTTTTATTAATCCGTAAATCGCTATAATTTAGGAAAATCTTTAAATTGGCAACACATTGTCATATTTTCGTTACAGATTTTGGCGTTCAAACTGGCAACTGTAAGGCAGTGTTACTTCACATTTGTCTTAAATTTTGATAACTTAATACTTTCAACCTATTTTTATGTCATTAAAAGGTAGAAACAAATTAGGAGTTGCCAATTTGTTGAGGGAAATAATGATCAATTTTGCCTTGAAATAGCTCTCGTTCTTGATGGGTTAATGGCATTTGACACCCTCTACAACCTATACCCCTACCCCCTCCCTACCCCCTGGAATACTAGCCCTCTCGCTAGCTCTACCCTGTTGTGAGGAGAAAAATAAATACTGTAAAAATTATAATTTTGGCAGTACATTAATATTTCCAACCCAGCAGTGACTTTACTGGATTTTTAAAACAATTAAGTGTACTTCAATCAAAGAAACTTTTTTTTTTTTTTTTCATTTAATGATGTACTGTTATGGATGGTTTTAAAAACCATGATTTTAAACTATGAAATGCTGCTTGTAGACCCTCAGTTTTTCATTACCTCACAACAAAATTTTTTTGTGCAGCGCCCTCTATACCAAAACTCAACTACCACTTTAATTAAAGGAATCTGGTAACACTGCTGACAAGTGCAAAAACTGAGGAAGGGGTAATAAAATGTGTATTTCTGTAATCTGATATGTCCACTGAGTGATGTGTGAAAATTCCATCATGGTAAATGAGTGTCATATCATGACTGAGTGATGAGCAAAAGTCCAAAGTGATATTCACTTACTCATTTCACTGACTTAGTACACAGTTGAAATTCTCCATTAGAGAAATTAAAATATGAACAATTTAATCATACATATCTTTACAACAGAAGGAAAATTTGGAAAACAGAAACGTGTTCCATATTTCTATTAGTAATACAAATACTAGTAAAATGAGGTTTGTGAGAACTGCTAGAGTTCTAAGTAAATTTGGTGGATTTTGACAATATTACTAGATCCCTTTAAAGCCAAATGACAGTATTAGGACCCCACCCCCCCCCCCCCCTACGCTCTTTGAACAGTCGCGTGTTTTCACCACATCAAATAAGCATTCCAGTTTCATTAGCTCTCTAATCCGTACTGTATTATAAATATAGTCAAGTGTTTTTCACCTCTTCAAACATAACTTGGGAGGTTTCATTATTTGATTTATAATTTAATCTAAATCGTTCTAACTCTCCGACTCCTCCATATTATTGATGTGGACATTTTTTAACCATTGTTATAAAAAAAATTATTTCAAACATAGAGAATAAAAGAAAAATAGGATTTCATCTATTTTTTACCACTTTTATTTATAAGCCATTTTTCTGACTGACCATTTTCTAATGTACCAATATACCAATGTGTGTCAACAGGAGGGACACAGATGGGGGGGGGGGGGGATGTTGGGTGGATATAGTGTTGGTGCCCCCCCCCCCCCCCCCCCCATTTTTATATGTATTACACTTTGTATACTTTATTCAATAGTTTGCATTAATAAAATTTCCATCTTCGGTCTGCACCAAAACAATTTTCAAGTAAAAAATGCAAAACCTCCCTACCATGTGAGGGGGGGGGGGGGGGAATTCCCCCCTCTTTCACCCCGCCCCTCGGTTGCTTTCTTGTAGCCTACATAGCGCCATACATTTTGTGTTATTAAATAATATTGTCGAGGATATTTTAACATATGTGCTAATATGAGTGAAATAAAAAGTATTTGTATTATCAATCATTAAAATAGATATAGCTCCTATAGAGCATTATCTATTCTGTATCATGTTGTAAATGTAGACGTTGGACATGGACACAAACAAATCAGTCCCTATTTTGATGGTTTTTCCACCAAGTCATATTTTTCACATAAAACCCTATTTAGAGATATTATTTCTGGCTAGTTTTGCAAAGTAAAGACTGGGGCAATTTTCTCTTTAATTGTGTGTGTTTTTTTTTCTTTTCAAGATATATTTATTTTTGGCTTTTACCTATGATGACAGTTATACCAACACTTTTTCAAGTGAAAATAAAAAGCAACTTGCTTTTGTACAGTATGTACATGTATAACAAACATTTTATGTAATAGTGTCTTCATTTATTTTTTTCTTGTGGGGATGGGAAAACTAGGCATTTCGACTAGTTTTGCAAATTTATGGGGTGCGTTGGTCAACTTTTCTTATTTGTTATTAATGTGTTTTTTTTGTCTTTGCAACTAATGACATTTAAACCAAAATTATTTCCAGTGAAATTTAAAAAATAGGCTTTTACTCCATGAGAATCAGTGCCCTTTCCCCAACCACCCATTACCACAAAAATATCCCGTTAACTTTGTATGGGTGTGTGGATGTATAGTATGGAGAGAGAGAAAGTTGTCCTGTGTTATTCATGAGAGTGAAGTGTGTGCATGTAGGTGTAAGTGCAGGCGTGTGTGTGTGTGTGTGTGTGTGTATGCGTGTGTGTGTGTGTGTGTGTGTTCTCATGCCGGCATTCTTGTGGGGTCTCATGTGGGTACAATTATATACTTGTGGGTTTTTTTCTTTTTCTTGTGGGGAATAAATCATAGACTCCACTAAGGAATTGCCTTAAATCGGCGTATTTAGCTTCATAAAGTTATGTGACAAAATCCTGTAACTGTACCCCATAAGTGATACTTGAGGAGATTTTTTTAAAATCTAGACATACCCCTACCCTCCCATACACTCGGAAGGTTGCCTTTTTTCGTCGCAAAGATTTTGTGAATAGCGCCAGTTTGTAGAAGCACTCCTCCAGCTTGTAGTAGCACAAGTACCCCACAAGTCGGGTTCCCACAAGTATGCCCATGTAAGTATGTGTGTGCGTGCGTGTGTGTATGTATGTCTGCATGGGTGCGTCTTGGCATATGCCCTCTCCTCTTCTGGAGACCGAACTGGAAACAAAAATGGGACACTCTGGAGGAGTCCTTGAAGTGGCGAAGCTACGATTTTTTTTCTCTAGTGGGTGGCACAGGTTTTCACCTGACAAGCAAACAAAAAAGAAGAACAAAGTGTTTTCACCTGTTTTTGGTGACTTCAAATGATTATATTTTCCGTCAAATTTTTACTATAAAAAAGAAATTTTAGCTGAAACTGATTACATTGTATATTTACGTTTAAAACGTCATGATTTTGGTCGATTCACTTTTTTTCATCCGATTTTGTTCTATAAACATGATTTTCTGGTTGGGGGCTTCTTGGGAGCACCAAACTGCATTTGTAGGGGACGGGGGGTGGCTGGGGGATACGCCCCCCTTGTAGCTACGCCCCTGCGTCCTTGACATCCAATGTATATTATTACGCCCTCTAGTCTATCAGCTCACGTAAAACAACAAATTGTTTCATATATAATCTTGGCAAGGGTGTTTAATTTGATCTAAATACATCAATGATGAGAAAAAGTGTTGTTGCCATTTTTTCTTTTTGGTCCCATGGTTATTTTGGCGATTATAAAGATAATTAGCTAAATTGCATAATTCTGAAATAAGGTCAGGGGTCATTTTCCATCTAGGAATAGTACAATAGTAATCAAAATAATCATGATAGGGTAATTTGGGGCAAGGAATCCATTTCCGGTGCTCATTTGCATGTGCCGTATGGGCAACACCCTGAAATCCAAGATGGCTGTCCCTAATTTTCATATTTATGAATATTATTGATTCGCAGTAGCTACATCCATTAATTAAAGGTTATTTGTATTCAATCATGCTCTTAATGTGTATTCAAGATACTTCAGCTTGGTTGCCACCTTGGCAACCTCTGGCAATGCACATAATTAACTAGATTATTTACCTAATTTGCATTCCCGGAAATGAGGTAAAATTGTGTAAGGTGTGAACCCAAAAAGTAAAAAAGACGAGAAATACCACTTTTCCAAGGTTTTGGGTGGCAACAAATCAATTTATGATACTTAATTTGACGTATCACCTCGGCAACCCACATACATGTATGTCCAAGATGGCCGCCTTTGGCACTTTAAAGGAGAGAATGCTATGTGCCATTTTAATAGCATTTATTCTATGAAACAAATGTTTAGACTTTCAATTATTGGAATTAGCAACTAGAATATTTGAAGGACAATGTAGTTAGCTGCTTATTATTTAAAAAAAATATAGTTTTATAAAATAAATTCTGTTAAAGTGGGACATCTTTAAAATGCCAAAGGCGGCCATCTTGGATTTATGTGGGTTGTCGAGGTGATACGTCGAATTAAGTATCATAAATGGTTTTGTTGCCCCCCCATAACCATGGAAAAGTGACATTTCTCGTCTTTTTCACTTTCTGGGTTCACACTATACACAATTGTACCTGATTTCTGGGAATATGCAAATTAGATAAATAATCTAATTATGCTAATTATGTGCAATGCCAGAGGTTTCCAAGGTGGCAACCAAGCTGAAGTATCTTTAATACACATTAAGAGCATGATTGATTGAATATAAATAACCTGCTTATTAGAGGATGTAATTAGTGTCAATCAATCATATTCATAATATGCAAACTAGGGGCAGCCATCTTGGATTTCAGGGTGTTGCCTATTATGGCACTTGCAAACGAGCACCATAAATGGATTCAGTGCCCCAAATTACACTAGTACAATTGTTTTGATCGCTATTGTACTATTCCTAGAGGGAAAATGACCCCTGACCTTATTTCAGAAATATGCAAATTAGCTAATTATCTTTATAATCGCCAAAAATAACATTTTATTTATGTTCACAGTACTGTTTGGAAGAAATAAAATGCATTTGCTAAGATTATATACAAAAATTTCACATCATTGATTTTTTGGTTACATTAGGGGATATACTCCTCATGATCGATCAGGTTGTTGCTGTTTTTATTCACCCTTTATTTATTTATTTATTTATTTATTTATTTCCGGTATGAATGACATGATACAAAGATCCGGAGACCAACAATGACCATGGTACATTGGTACAATAACAATTATATTCATAGGTGCATTAAAAATACACATAAATCGTAAACACATTATGATTATGCACAAAAACTGATGCACATCAAACACTATTACAATAATCTTAAAAATTCAAAGTGATGAAGAATCATTATATTATACAGCAAGAATATATACCAACGTTCAGTTATACAAGTCCACGAATTGACAACAGCGGTGAAACAAGGAGAGGGAGGAGTTAGAGAGATAAAGCAGAATAGAAAGTAAGAAAAAGGAGAGAGTTAAAACGATTGAGAGGAAGCTGGAGGAAAAGAAGGTATGATAATTTTAAAGCAGAATAGAAAGAGAGATATAAAAGGGAAGCGGGGAAGAAAGACAGAGAGAGAGAGAGAATGATAGAAAAGGAAAGCCAGAAATAGAGAAAAGAGGTTGAGAAAGAGAAAGCAAGCATGCAAGAGAGAGAGAGAAAAAGTGGGAGTTGGAAATTACACAATTAAATGAGATATACAATCAAATAATGCTCAATCTGCAAACATCTTGAAGCTGTGTAATTGTTTAACAAAGCACAATGTTGCAATAAAACATTTTAATTATTAATGTTGCAATAAAACATTTTAATTATTAATGTTGCAATAAAACATTTTAATTATTAATGTTGCAATAAAACATTTTAATTATTAATTATGAACATCACCTAGCAAGAATATAAAAATACAAATTAATTCTAACAAAACAAAACAACCAGGCCGTCACTATGGCGCAAAGGGCGAAAGTTGGGTAGAGAGCTTTTCAAGGGGGGAAGCAGCTCTCTGTGTCGTGAATAATAAGGACTGGGCGAACTTATTCAAAGTTTCAACTCTTCGTTCCTTGTCGGGGGTTCCAGACAATTAACTACTAGTACAGTATATACATACTAACAAATCAATTATGAATACTACTTTCAGCGAAATCGCAATCGATCGCAATCTGGTTTATTCAGCCTTGTAAAGTGGTTCCAGACAATTAACTACTATTACAGTACATTCGAACAAACCAATTATAAATACTACTTTCAGCGAAATTTGCCAATGAATGACACATTTCTTCATAACATTTGTATATTTGAAGACCAAATAAAATATATCTATCTATCTATCTATATCTATCTATCTTTTCTCCCACTATTTCTCTCTCTCTTGCATGTTTGTTTTCTCTTTCTCCACCTCTTTTCTCTATTTTCTGGCTTTCTTTTTCTATTCCTCACACTCTTTCTCTCTCTTTCTTGCTCGCTTTCCTTTTCTATCATAATCTGTTTCTCTGTCTTTCTTCCCCGCTTCCCCTTTTATCTCTTTCTTTCTATTCCGCTTAAAAATTATCATCCCGTTCTTTTCCTCCAGTCTCCTCTCAATCGTTTTAACTCTCTCCTTTTTCTTACTTTCTATTCTGCTCTATACCTCTCTAACTCCTCCCTCTCCTTGTTTCACCGCTGTTGTTAATTCGAGGACTTGAATAACTGAACGTTAGTATATTCTTGCTGTATAATATAATGCTTTTTCATCATTTTGAATTTTTTAGATTATTGTAATAGTGTTTAATGTGCATCAGTTTTTGTGCATAATAATAATATGTTTAAGATTTATGTGTATTTGTAATGTATATATGACTACCATGATCATTGTTGGTCTTCGGACCTTTGTATCATGTCATTTATACCGGGTAAAAAAAGAAAAAGAAAAAAAAATCGGCATCGCCATCGATCCCACTGCTGGACTAGTATTACAATGCAAGATTTATTCCCCATCAGTGTCCTAATATCACATTTTGTCTTCTAAGCTGTCAACTTAAATTTCATCTCCACTCCTCTAAATCCAAATCACACTAAACTCTCAACTGAAATATCATTTTGTGTCTTCTTCTTGTTGGTATCGACCTATATCACTCCCACTCTAAATATGATGCCAAATTTATTTCCTATCAGTTTTGAAATCTGTTAAGTTGTAACATAAAATATTTTCATTTTCATTTCAAAGATTGTATTTTCTGCAATCAGTATACAAGTAACAAGAAAAATGGATAATGATATTAAACACAAATTATATGCATTAAAATGTTGGTATGCAAAAAATACATAATATAGAACAAAAATACTTATAAATGAGTTATAAAGGGAATAGGCTGGGCCAATACGTGTATGAACAAAATGAAGCAGAAGGTCGCCCTTATAATTAAGCAAAAGCTTGAGCCCACGTTCTACCGAGCAAAAATATAAAAAGTTGTAAATATTGGCAAAGTAATCAAGAAGTAAATCAGTCCCATCTGTACATATACATAATTACATGTTTAAAGGATTGTACGTCCAACCCTTTTGGAGATTACGGTGATCCTGTGGATAATTTTCTTCTATCTCGTTTCTTTCTTATTAATTGTAGTCATTTCATTTATTCAGCAAGATTCAACTATAAATCAATTATATCTGAGTAAATAAGTACATCCAAATTCGAATTGTTATTTTCCCCTTTTTTTTAAAACTTTCACTAAATCTCCAACGACAATGATAATCCTTCCTTATAAAGCGCAATCATACCATTAAGTCCCAATGCGCATAAATATATACAAGAAAAGGAGACAGAAATAGAATAGAATTTGAGCAAGAATTCAACAATTAAAACTTACAATTCATTAGTAAACATAAAGGCCTTCAAACTAGCTCGAAATTGATGCTCTGTATCAGATTGTCTAATATTGAACGGAAGTTTGTTCCAGAGCATAGGTGCAGCGAACTGGCAAGACCATAGGTGTCGATTTCTTCTCGCCGCTGGGGGATGATACTTCGTGCTTAGGGTTTTAAGATGGGAGAGGGGGAACAGAATCGTTTTTAACCGAAGGAAACCTGAAGTCGACGGATATAGTGTGCACGTAGCGCACTTGGGGCACTGACCTCAGTGACTTGGGGGCGCTTTGGCACGAAGCCCTTAAAGGGGTTGTTGTTGTTGTTGTTTAGTTTGGTGGCAATCAGTCAGATCTGACTATTGTTGCCAATAGCTTTTCTATTAATTTCTTCTTCACATATTTAAAAAATATTATAACATTTTATATATCATCAACAAATTATTTCTATGGCACCGCTAAAAATATTGCGATATTTCATTTTTGTTTGTTTCTTTCTCCTACCTTATTATGAATATTACTTTTATATACAAAAATATAACAATTTTCCTTTTTTCAATAACAAAGCCCACCTCTCACATCGGGACTGCCGCCACATATGTGGAGGTGGGCCTCTTATGGTCAAAACAATTCTCTTACAACACTTAATTATAATATTATAATAATAAAGCGAAACCAAACAAAACAAATATATTCATAAATAAACACTATTTTAAAGCTACTAATGAATTATCGCAATATGCATTTTTGTTTTCCTTCTTCATAATAAACTTAAACGGGTTGGGATGCAGAGGCCCGCTATATAGCTGCTGCACAGCCCCCGATTCAGGATTCAGGCAGTTTAGCTCTCTCAAGATGTGGTGTCGAGAATTGTATCAACTTTCACATAATGAATAAGGGGAGGCAATATCTCTCCCTTTTCTTCTTTTCTTTTGAACCCCAAATATTGGGGGCCGGGGAATAATATTTCAGGCTACCTGACCCCCCCCCCCCCCCCCCCCCCCCTCCCCTCGCGTTCGACGCCTTTGTCTCCAACTATTATGGGCATATGCGTAGGAGGCTGGGTCTGGATGATGAGATGACAGTTTTTTAATTTGTTCAATAATGAAACAAATATTAATTTCCTGTTATTGTAACCAACAGCTTCCGTATAATTGAATTTAAAAATAAAATCTAAACAAAGAAGTACTTGATTACCTCAAAGTCTTTATATGTTCACAAATGTTAAATCTAAATTTAACTTCCACCCGCATTTATTAAAAAAGACAATCACTTTCTTCTATCATTACCACTTATATTGTAATTCAGCCTCCATTATAACACGCTCAAAATAACATTAAGTACATGAATGCTAAAGGAGTGGTCACATTGGACACGAATCCCTACGACGTGAGACCCACGAATGCAGTACGCATTGGTACAAATCAATGGCAAGCCGTTTTTAACATTTATTCCTATTTCTTGATATCAATAATTCAATTCTTGATATCACGAAATCGAATTCTTAATATCAAGAAATGCATTCTTGATATCAAGAAATGCATTCTTGATAACAAGAAATACTTTTCTGTATTGGTAATACTTGATATCAAGAAATAAACTGATATCAATAACTCAATTATTGATATCAAGAAATAGGAATAAATGTTAAAACGGCTTGCCATAGATTTGTACCAATGCCTACTGCATTCGTGGGTCTAGTCGTGGGGATTCGTGTCCAATGTGACCACTCCTTTATAAGTTTTTTTTTTTCACGAACTTTAAATCCTTTAAATCAAGTTCAAGTTTCAATTTTCAATGTTTAAATGTATTTCCATTTTCATCAAGAAAAAGTACAACAATATACCATGAATAAATCACAAACAACATGTTACAAAATGGACAATTGGACTTATAAAATAGTATACCATTTTTCAATTCAATTCAAACATAAATATTTCCGTAATTATGGAGACATTCGACAAATCTAAACCCATTTCATTATTATGTTACCATAAGCCGAACAACACGGTATAAGTGAAATGTGAAAGCTTCTATTTGACAACGTTAATTAGGCCCGTAGCCAGGACCCCCCCCCCCCCCCCCAAAAAAAAAAAATCAGAAAGGTCCACTTTGTATCGGTCTCGGCCATCTAAACCTGTGTTCTCTTTAAATAGTTATTTTTTTTCAATAATGAATTAAACAAATATTAATTTCCTGTCATTGTTACCAACAACCTGTGTATTGTTTGAATTTGAAAATAAATATTAAATAAATATTAAAAGTAATACAGTGTATATATAAAACAGAAATACGTGAATAGTTGGAAGTTTTTGTTTGCACATCTTTGTATCTGTAATTTATCAACTTTTTAAAAATCTCACAAGTAATATCCACACAAAAAGGGAAAACATGAATACATGAATAGTTCGAGGTTTTTATTTGCAATTTTTGTATCTCTAATGTATCAACTCTTTTTGAATCTCAAAAGTAATATTTAAAAAAGAATACATGTCTAGTTGGAAGTTTTTGTTTGCATATTTTGTATCTCTATAGTTATCAATTATGTTTGCGAGAGTATGATTGGGACAATCCTATGGATTGGTTTCTTCTTCTACTTTTGGTTGAAATTATGATTCTACATCAGCTTCCAATTCATTTTACCGCAAAATAACGGCATAGAATTTCAATAATCTTTATATCCCAAATCAAATGCACTATTCGGCTTCAAACCTTTCAAGGGATCTATAGTATCACTGTCCAAATCCACATTTAATTAGAAATCTAGTGGTTCTCTCATACAATGTTCTATCCTCATTACCACTAGGAGCAAGGAATATAATTTCGTTTTTTTTTTAATTTCCCTTTCGTTTAAAAGATGTTTACAATGGAAGTGTTCGGATTTGTAACTATCCCTTTAAAGGGATCTATTAACGTTGTTGACATGTGCAAGAAGTGATGATTGGTTGATAAAATGTGTATGTTTGTGATTTGAAATGTCAACTGAGTACATGTATATGTGAAAACTTCACGTTAAATGGATGTCATATGGCCGAGTAATGAGTGAAAATGCAAAGTGATATTCGCGAAATAATTGCACTGACTTCGGACGCAGTTATTCCAGTGGATAATTACAAATCCGAACAATTCATTCGTAAATATCTTCTTTTTTTTAAAGGCAAAAACAAAACATGTTTCATGCTTCTATTGGTCATACAAATACAAAAGGTATGAAAGAACCATGCACTAGTTTTAAAGGGATCTAGTAACTTTGTTGACATGTGCAAAAAGTGATGAAGGGTTGACGCAATGTATATTGTTGTTATCTCATATGTCCACAGGGTATAGTGTGAACATTTCAAGTCAAATGGACATTGCATGGCCAAGTAATGAGCGAAAATGCAAAGTGATATTCACTGACTCACTGCACTCACTTTGTACACGGTAAGAAAAACTCCGGGGGAGTTTTTCTTATCTGAATACTTCAATCGTATTATCTTTGTAACGAAAGGGAAATTTGAAAAATCGAAACCGGTCCCATGATTTTATTGTTAATACGAATACAACAAGGTATGATGGAACCGCTATAATTACAATTTTATTTTGAGGATTTGGACAATGTTACTAAGTCCCTTTAAGTAAGATTGGATTTGGATAATGTTACTAGATCCCTTTAAGTATACCAACCCTTTCTAAAGATAATGGCACTCTTATATATAGATCGGTTTCCCAGTCGTATCTCTTTTCTTTGAATACAGTTTGGACTTCATGCAGCTTTCATTTTCCATAACTATACTAGTAAAAAAACAAGTAAATAACCTAATTATGAAATCAAATTAAAATGTTTTGCCTTTAAACCTGAAGTATACACATATCAAATCTATGGATCATTTTCTTTTAAATATAGTTTCGGCACCAGATTTTAACAATCCTAACCACTAAACAACCACTATAACTTGAATATTGAAATGGATAAAACAGTTATGCCTACTCTAAGTATCAATTCCTTTCTCGAGATTATGATTATTTCTAATGTAGGTAATTTTCTTTGTCATCACCTACAATAAATCACTAATGTGTTTATCCCTGTTACTTCCCCATATAGATTATGACAAATCTCATGTGTTTTTTTTATCTCCATTCTTTTGTAAATTTAAATAAACCTGTTTGATATTTCCAATCTCTAAATCTTCCAAATAACTACGGTATATAATTAATTACAAAATATTGTTTTGCACATTTCAAACTTTGAATCTTTATTTGATTCCCATTCCGCCCCGTATAGATTATGGCAAGCACTTTTTAAGAAAAAACAACTTTTCTTCGGCTTACCTACTTACTTACCTTGGGTTTGGTGCCCTGCGATTTGTATGAGTAAGACAGATGATTTTGGCCAATCCCCTTCAGTTTGAAAAAACATCTTGAATATTTGTCTGATCACCTGAGTTTGACCAGACAACTTCATCTGCCTTTTGGAGAACATGATGTATTATATATTCCTTGAAGCAGAGATTAAGCCAAATAACAGTACATGACTGTATCGGGAAAGTTACCGAAAACATCTATCTTGGCCAAAACTAAAGCCCGGCGCAGACAGAGCCGACTCGACCCGATCCGACTGGTTTTCAGTCAGGCTAGAGTCAGTTTCGCTAAGTCGGAGCCGAACCAACGTGTTGAATCGGCCTCGAATGACCTCCGACTGGCACTTGACTGGCAAAACCGGAGTCCTGAGTTAATCATGCTGAAAACCAGTCGGATCGGGTCGAGTCGGCTCTGTCTGCGCCGGGCCTTAGATATCATCAACGATTGTATGTGTACTGTACATACATATTACGTATTTGCTTCTATATATCATACTGAATGATTGTGTTGTGTTTATATGAAAATATAACATACCACACGTGGTCTTAAAAATAAGGCTAGGCTGTTTTCGCAACCTCAACGCGGACGGAGAATCATGCGGTTCGTGTGCAAAATCGAGAGCTTCCTATAGTAATAGACCGTTCTTGGGTTGAAATCACCGACGGGATTTGGTCAGAATTACCGATTACGGCCGTCATTATGCGACCGCCCGATCAAGCAACAACAAATCAGCGCGCTTGTAGCGAGGTAAACATTAATCACAATCGCTCGCACGTGTAGTGCGCTGCCAGCTGAAACGATTCGAGTCTACGTCCGCGTTTACCGAATTAGCGAAACTGCTTGTAAACGAGAGTTGTTTTAGCGCGGCGGACGTACCAATAGATCGTTCCTGCGTCGCTGAAAGCCCCGTACGTCGCTGAGCGAAAACACCCTACTGGCATGATTAGGGACAATTCGCTTGATTTATTTTCTGGCATTCACAATTCATCCTTGGTCGATCTGAAAATATTCACATAAGTCGCCAAAATATGTGTCTGTTTTATTTCGTTTATTGTCTGCAACCACATATAAATAGACATTAATGTAGTCATGACATACTTGGTACTTGGTACTTGGTAGTTTAATCCTCCAAAACACTCCAAGGAGTTTTTACTGGAGGTGGGTCCGAGAGAGTGGTTAGCCCCTAAGGACAGAAGGGTCCTTAGCAAGCGCATTCTGGAATGTATGAAGTGAGGGCTGGTTTACTGTAGATTGAAGTAGCTTATTCCATTCAGTGGTTGTACGGACGAAAAATGAATTTGCGAACGCCTCAGAGTTTGTGTGTTGCTGTTGCCTGTTGGTACTGTAGAGAATGACATGTTGACAAAATGTATATAAATAACTTATGCAGCATCATAATTATAATCACAAGTTAACATCATGCACTTGGTTTGTAGAAAAACAATCATTATAAGTCACCTTGTCAAACGAGAAAAAGTTTGGGTGTCAAGGGCCCCGTTGCAGAAAGAGATACAATCGATTGTAAGTCACGATTGATCGTAAGTCAGATAATTTACGCGTTTCAGCCAATCAGATTCGCGCATCTAGAACACGTGATCTGACTTACGATTAATGCAACTTACAATCGATTTTATCTCTTTCTGCAACGGGGCCCTGAAGATGTTATAACCGTGTTTTTAAATAACTCACATAATTAGGGTCAGAAATAGGGTCCATAATTAGGGTCCCAGGGGTGACCATTTTCTTTTTGTTTATTGTCTGCAATCACATAAGTAGACATGCACATGAAAATGTGGTTACATATATCATACAAATAACACAATGTATTACATCGTTGCAAGCATTACAAAATAACATTAATAAACTGTTTTTTTAGGTGGAAAACAAAATATAATTCAACATGTCATATAAGATAACTCTTAAACACTCTTAGATGTTAAGATGGTCGTGACCAGGCGGGCCGGAAGCAGTTTTTGATTTTTTGTGGCAAAACCTATCGGGGGCTTACGATTTTGAGCCAGATGTGAGAGTGAGAAATTGCAAGGAGTGAAGCGACCAAGCCCGAGGGAGCGAAATGACTGAGCGGGGGGAGGGTGTGGTCCCCCTCCCACGGTAGGGAGCTTTTGCATTTTTGGACTTGAAATTGTGCAATCTGGTGCTAACCTAGATAGGAAATTCTGGCATAACATTGACTGTATCTGGGAAAGGGTGTTATGCTTTGATCGACCAAAATTTTTAAATATATTTTCACGAAGAAAACAAATAATTGACACACTAATGAATATGCACCCAGACAGAAACACAAATATTGTATTTATATTTAGCGTCATACACAGTTTCAACATTACCATATATGCCACATTATGTATGATCCAACAACTTAGCCTATTGCCAAAAATGAGTCCCGAGGGGCGAAGCTACCGAGGGCTGGTGCAGAGCCAAATAGGAAGGGTTTGGGAGGGGGTATCCCCCTCCCACGGAGAAGATTTTGCATATATATATACTCCGCAAAAAAAGAAACTGGACACTTGTATAAGTTGAAATATTTCATATTAATGTACGATAAAGTGTACATGATCGTATATCAAATTAAAGGGAATTTAGTCCTCTACATGCAGGGTATAACTTAAAGGTGTAATCGTTCATGCATGAAATGCCATGGTCAATTAACTCTAGCGAGGTCTGTTTTCAAAAATAGCAAAACAATGGAGATCCCACACCATTCGACTGAAATGGTAGTAAGCGTTTCACGTAAAACAAGATGAGCGGGGCAAGTAAATTATGACATTATTCAACTTTATTGTTATGAACAAACTCTAGAAATACAAATTTGTCAATAAAACAGGGTCAGGTTATGAGAACATTATCATACTGGTCTGTATTGCAGGCATGAAGCTTGTCTATTTCACATGTCCCCTGCAATTTAAACCATAGTTACTTAGAGAAATGTCATGTTAAAGACTGCCCAAATGATTGCCCAAGGGTGACTTCAGGTTTTGAAGATCTTTGGATTGCGGTATAATTCTTGAGAATAATTTATACCATAATCATGCTGAAATAAGGGCACAAACTGTGGTTTTGACTAATAAAGCTTTGCCATGGAATTCCCCATTTTGTTACTTTTGGATGAAAATAACACCTATAGCTTTCACAATGTCTCTTTATTTATACTCTTTATTGAGATGAAGATAGAAAAGGTCACATCTGTCATGACAAATTATGCTTTATTATGAATATAGTGTTTTATATTATGCTTATCAACATTTATATGGTTGAGTGGATGTTCCATTTTTGCTATTTTTGAAAACAGACCTTGGTGTGGTTAGTTGACCGTGACAAGTCATGCATGAATGATTTCATCTGGATTTCATGCGAATATTAAAGAGGGTAATTTTATCTTTAATTTGATATACAATATCATATATTTTATCGTTAATGAATACGAAATATTTGGTCTCATACAAGTGTCCAGTTTCTTTTTTTGCGGAGTATATATACATGTACTTGAAATGGTGCAATTTGGTGCACGTCACACAAGGATCCAGAGCAATGTCAGCCTACACTGGAACTACGTGGCCCGGAATACAGCACAAAATACTCACCCCAGACCATACGCAAGTTACACAACAAACTGCGATAATCTGTTCGCGCGCGAAGCGCGCAGCGAAAATTGAAAGTGGATGTATAAATTACTTTTTTAACGTTAGAATAACAAGTCTTAGCTCGTACACCTAATGTTTTCTTTCCAACTCGTATACAGATACACACAAACAAAAATATATCCTTCCCTAAAACCTGGGGGGGGGGGGGATGATTGTACATGTCATCCCCCCACCTTGTGAGGTGGGGGATGCATCCCCCTCATCCCCCGTTGTCTACGCCCCTGAGTAGTAGTACTGTACTGTAGTACTGTAGTAGTAGTAGTAGTAGTAGTAGTAGTAGTAGTAGTAGTAGTAGTAGTAGTAGTAGAAGTAGTAGTAGTAGTAGTAGTAGTAGTAGTAGTAGTAGTAGTAGTAGTAGTAGTAGTAGTAGTAGTAGTAGTAGTAGTAGTTGTAGTAGTAGTATCATTTTTATTTGTATTACTATTATTATCATTATTATTATAATTTTATCATTATTGTCATTTTGTAATTATTGTAATTTTATAATCATTTTAATTTTATAATTATTTTTAATAAAACCGCATTTCTACTCAAGATTCAAGATTCATTTTTTCCTTCACCTCTTTCTTATAGCCATGGTAATAAGAGTTGCCCATCCAGTAACGTTTTAAGACTTTGAGAAGAAATAACGTGAAATAAGAATATACTATTTGTAAAGGTGATTTAAATCAATAACATATATATACGCCAGACTCAATCAGCGCAATTTCTTTAATCCAAGCTATAGTAGTCCCCAGCGGAACGTTAAGAAGAAGTAACAAACACAAACAGTCATGACAAAGAAAACAGAGAAAAAAAATGAAAGATGTGCTTATCAGAAACCATATCTAGTTCTGGGTCACGATGTTCCCTATTGGGGAAATGTTGCCCCAGCCTCGTCTCCGTCTAGTTCGATCTATCACCTCCTGCATGCATGGTATGCATAAAGGGATAGTCCCTCTTTTACAAAACTTCTGAACAGTTTCCAGTTGACGGATGGGGATGAATGTAACACACACAAACAAAATCAGATCGAACAGCCCTGTAATTTTGATTCTACGAATGAAAAACGAATGCGTCCCTCCATCAAACTAAACACAACAAAAATGGCGTAACTTTTTAACAACTATTTGTTTGAGCAACATAACTTGGCTGGAATGTTTCAAAAATTATTGGCTAACGTCTCTGTGAAAATGAATTTGATCCGCCATGCCATGCATGAGTGAGCATACATTAAAGGAAAAATGTCACTTTTCAAAAGTCACAAGAGTCAAACAGTGAAAATTTTGCCTTTGATGTGTGGTCACTCATCCATGACTCGACGGACCAATTTCATTTTCACACATAAGTTAGTCAATAAATGTAGGAACAATCCTGCCGAGTTATTTTGCTCAAAACCTTTTCGTTAAAAAGTTATGTTATTTGATTAAGGGGGACTTATTTTTGTGTTGAGTTTAATTGATCAGTATCGTTGGAATAAACTCAACAAAAAAGTAAGTCTCCTCCTGATTAGAATAACATACCTTTTTAACAAAAATGTTTTGAGCAAAATAACTCGGCAGGATTGTTTCTACACTTATTAACTAACATCTGTGTGAAAATGAAATTGGTCCATAGAGTCATGCATGAGTGAGCACACATCAAAGGAAAGATTGACACTTTGTGTGCTCATTCATGCGTGACTCAATGGACCAACTTCATTTTCAGTCAGAAGTTAGTCACAAAGTGTAGAAACAATCCTGCCGAGTTATTTTGCTCAAATCATTTTTGTCAAAAAGTGACGCCATTTTGATTAGGGGGACTTACTTTTTTGTTGTGTGTATTACAAAAGCGTGCATGATTCATAAACACAACAAAAAAAGTGAGTCCCCTAATAAAAATGGCGTCACTTTTTGACAAACTTGTTTTAAGCATAATAACTCGGCAGGATTGTTCCTACACTTTGTGACTAACTTCTGAGTGAAAATGAAGTTGGTCCATTGATTATTTTGAGGGCTATAACTCCACGAAAAAGAGATTTCAAGCCCTAATTTGTTCAGGCATGTTATTAAATGACATTTTCTTTCATATAAGACAATAACCTCGCAACTTTTGAAATTTGGCTTGCAAAAGAGGGGCTATCCCTTTAAATGGATCTAGTATCATTGTCACAATCGAAAAAAGCTTACTACGAACTCCAGCGGTTCGCACATACCTTGTTGTTGTTGTTGTTGTTGTATTCGTATTACCAATATATGCCGGCATGGAACAGGTTTAAGTTTTCCGAATTTCTCTTTCGTTATAAAGATGAAAGTCTCCCTGGGAGAATTTCAACTGATTTAGTAGTTTAGATTGTAGTCTGCACTCTGCAATCGTAGTTGTAGGTTGTAATCATAATCATTTGTTGAAATTCATTGTTAATTATTGTTAATTACTGTTAATTGTTAATTGTTTGTCGAAATTCATTTTTTTATTATATTGTTAATTACTGTTAATTATTGTTAATTACTGTTAATTATTGTTAATTGTTATTAATTATTGTTAGTATATTGTTGTTAAGGGACCCCGTGGTAGATCAGCAATGTCTGCATAGACGGCGCTGAATGGGCCATCCCTCCAAACCTATTGTATTTAATGTTTTTAATTGTGCTTCGGAAAATAAATAAATAAATAAACTGTGTACAAAGCTAATGCAATGAGGGAGCAAATATCACTTTGCATTTTCGCTCATTACCCGGTCATAATACAGTATATAGCATCCATTTGACACTGAATTTTCACACATCACTCAGTGGACATATCGGATCACAGGAATACAAACTGTGGTTAGTTCGTCAAAAAATTTACTTTCAGATCCCTTTAAAAAATTACACATCGTAAATACACAATAATGAACACATCATAAATAACAATCATTTATTTTTCAATCAGGCACCTGTTCATTGTTAACTTTATAAGCTTTATTAATATTTATCGACGATTCTCTAGGAGATTGTTGTCACGTGGTATGGCTAATCTCATTGGCCCGTATTCACAAAGGAGGTTTGTACAAACCCCGGTTCAAACCGCGGTTTACATCTATGGAATGCCAATTGTAAACTGATGGAGAGAGAATGTGTACCATCAACATTGTTAACAAGTAAGGAATTTACATTCTCTCTCCATCAGTTTACAATTGGCATTCCATAGATGTAAACCGCAGTTTGAACCGGGGTTTGGTACAAACCTCCTTTGTGAATACGGGCCATTGTTTCTATATTCTCAGACAATGGGGTTATTATTCATTTTGTCTAAACATTCCACAGTCACACTCATGATGGGCTGCTGTTTATTGAAAGGTAAACGATATTCTAACAAAATGTATTAAATACAAAGTCATTTATTTGAATAAAATAATAATAAAGATATTGATATTAATGATAGTACTACCTACTACTACTACTACTACTACTACTAATAATAATAATAATAATGTGACGAAAATATTGATCATCGTGGTGAAAAGATTACTTAGAATTATTGTTCGTTGTCTAATAATGATAATAATAATAATAATAATAATAATAATAATAATAATAATAATGATAATAATAATAATAATAATAATGATATTAATAATGATAATAATAATAATACAAATGATAATAATACTAACAATACTAATAATAATAATACTAATAATAATAATACTAATAATAATAACAATAATAAAAATAATACAAATAATACAAATAATAATAATTGAATAGTTATATAAAGTAAATACTTGGTCAATATGATATTATGTACTTTGAAACGCATGCAGATACAGTACACTTTATTAACGGAAAAAATACACAAACACAATCAAAGTATATTGTTATTAAGTAATAGTATTTTGTTTACATTGTTTATAGGTGATTCTGTGCGAGGTTTTTAGTTGAGAAGGCTGAGGTAGAACAATTTAAATATAACATTTTCATTAGCCTGATTTTGCATTGGTCTGCGTTAATAATTTATATAAATGTATTTATGGACAAATATAATCAGCAATACAACCGTACGGTGCTATATAGAGAGGAGGGAAATCATATACATAGCAGGAGGAGGACATTTGTGGCACATAACATAAGATGAACTAGCTTGTTCAAATCTGCACTCGAATGACGGGTAAGAGGAACGCAAAAAAAAGTTAGTGGAGCAAAATATGATACTATCAAAGGAGACATAATGCTTTTATATTATTTCGAAAATACTCTATAATTGTGATAGTTTTGTGAAGCATATTTTACAAGCCAACGGCTCGCATCTGTAACGCCAGCTACTTATTGGATAGTCTCTTCATGTCCAGTCGTTTATTTTTCTTCATATAACGCTTGAACGCTCGCTCGCTCTACAAACTTATATAGAGTCTACCAATTAAAAACAAGCAGCGTCTTGAATGACAAAGAAGCTTCATGATATTTATGAACAAGAAGGAAAATAAGTAATTATCATGTTCATGTCTATCCTTCGGTAAGTTATAGTATGTAATTTATCTGTGCACATTATTTGTTGCTATGTCGGATTAATTCGGACAAGCATATACGGGCTATCGTGGTCGACAGTGGCAGCACTTATCTTGGAAGCAATCGAGAAACTTAACTACGTTTCGTCATGCGTTTTGTATAGTGGACTAAACTGGCATTATGGACCCTTCCCATCAGAAGCTGAAATGTCTTCAACATGTTTAAATAGAAATTTATTGAAATCTACAAATAATTATAATACGAACACCATGCAAGAGCTAGGTCTTACAGATGAACACTATATACGTGTCAAGTCTCATATACGTATCGGAGACGGATCCTATGGTCAAACATTAATATTTAATCCCATTTTAGGATCACTGAGAAATAAGTGCTCATCTGATTTTAAAAAAAACACCACTGTTATGCTAACGTCATGGGTTAGAACATAGACTTTGGTTAGAACGAGCAAATGAAATGTATACACGTCATTATTATTATTATTATAGAGCACCCCCATTATCTGTTGAAAGTATGTTGAACCGGGGTTGAACCTGGATATGAGTACACATATATTTTTATGACCGTTCAAATAAAAGTTTACCCTGACCTATATACGTGAACAGCTGTATTTTACTGCTCTGTCGCTGATTTTGCAGTACATTGCGATTCCATAATGGCCCCTATGGGTAACATGCTAGATCCAATAACTTTATTCGACATGCTTTGTGGAATATTATGGGCTTTTCGCAAGCGCAACGCGGCCCTAGAAAGTAGCGTGTCGTGTGCAAAATCGCCAATTTCCTGTAGTAACAGCGGTCCCTCCGTTGTGGAACTGTTATCACCGACGGTCTTTGGTCAATTCTGCGTCCGTGCTATGAGACCGCTCGATCACGCAAGCAGCCAATCAGCGGCGCTCGCTGCTCGTAGCGAGGTCAAACGTTCATCATCAGCGCTCGCTGTAGTGTAGTGTGTAGTGTGCATGTGTAGTGGGCTGCCAGGCTGTTCAACGATCCGAGTCTACGGCCGCGTTGACCAAATAAGCGAAACGGCTTGTAAACCAGAGTTGTTTTAGCGCGGCCGACGTACCAATAGATCGTTCCTGCGTCGGTGAAAGCCGCGTATCAGAAGACAGTGATGTGTTATTAACAGTGAGCAAATAATGACAACTATTCTGGGCCTAAATTAACAATGTTGAGTTAAAAAATCAATCAATCAATCAATCAATCAATCAATCAATCAATCAATCAATCAATCAATCAATCAATCAATCAATCAATCAATCAATCAATCAAAGTCCGACTTTGCTTAGCGAATAGTGGTTGCATATTAATATAGTTTAAATGACAACATTCCAGTTTTGGTCATTAAAGGGATCTAGTAACTTTGTTGACATGTGCAAAAAGTGGTGAATGGTTGATACAATGTATACTGTTGTTATCTAATATGTCAACTGGGTGTTCGTGTGAAAATTTCAAGTTAAATGGACGTTATATGGCCGAGTAATGAGCAAATATGCACTGTAATATTCACTAACTCATTGCACTCACTTTGTTCACGGTTTTGACGATCCAGTGGATAATTTAACATCTGAACACTTCAATCGTAAATATCTTTTTAACGAAAGGGAAATTTGAAAAACCAGCACCTGTCCCATGCTTTTATTGTTAATGCGAATACAACAAAGTATGAGGGAACGGCTAGAATTCCAACTGGATTTTGAGGATTTGGACAATGTTACTAAGTCCCTTTAAAGGGATAGATCCTCTTTTGCAAGCCAAAATTCAAAAGTTGCGAGGTTATTGTCTTATATGAAAGGAAATGTCATTTAATAGCATGCCTGAAAAAATTAGGGCTTGAAATCTCTTTTTCGTGGAGTTATAGACCTAAAACTGATTTAATTGTTGAAATACGTATTTTCGGCCGGTGAGTAAGTTCGTACACAGATTTCACGGAGTGCCAGATTGGTATGCATGACCGCCCTACGTGACCCGCGCTAGCTACGTGACTCGCGCATAAGTACTAATGTGTGAACGTTTACCAAGCAAAATACCCAAACATCGCTTAAACTGACTACATGTAATTATATATTCTTTATTTTTGAGATCTTTTTCCGTGACATACGTTAACAAATGGCTTCACAATACCTTTACGAGAATTAGTACAATATTGTTGTAATATTATGCTAAATCAGTTGAACTCCTTTATTGACCGATATATAGTTTAAATGGAGAGACGCATTCGTTTTTCATTCGTAGAATCCAAATTAGAGGGCTGTTCGATCTGATTTTTTTTTTGCGTGTTACATTGATCCCCATCCGTCAACTGAAAGCTGTTCAGACGTTTTGTAAAAGTGGACATGTCCCTTTAATACCAGTATATCTAGTAACATTGTCCAAATCATCAAAACTTACTTGGAACTCTATCGGTTCTCACATACCTTTGTGTATTCGTATTAACACTAGAAGCATGGGACAGGTTTTCGGTTTTTTGAATTTCCCTTTCCTCAAAAATATTATTTATGATTGCAGTGTTCAGATATTTAACTATCCACTGTACAAAGTCAGTGCAATGAATAGTGAATTTCACTTTGCATTTTCGCTCATTACTCTGCCATACAACACCCATTTAATGAGAAATGTTCACACATTACTCGGTGTACATATCAAATCACAACAATAAATATTGTATCAACCATTCATCTCTTTGTTCACATTGTCAACAAAGTTTACTAGATCCCTTTAACATTCACTCTAATTTTGGAATGAAACTGAATATTGCGAGACAAGTGACACATCAAGCGTTGTTGCACACTGTAAAAAAAGAATACATCAAATGCCGGTGTGCCATGGTACAACAAAGTTTAAAGACAGTAGGTCGTAAAGCTGTGCACGTGCCAATTACGTGAATAAACTGACGTCAGATCCTGTCACATTCATCAATGCGTGCAAACTGCATGAAGCTTCGGAACTCTTCGAAATTATGGAGCACGCCTCGAATCATTTATTCGTGCGTTGACTAAACTTCTTGTGTAATTTTCTCAGAAAAGCTTTGGAAAATATTATGCAGTTTTATATCCCCCGGGTTTTCGTCAAAATCTGCGCTTCAAAACATACCCGAATCATTTAGCTTACTCGTATGTTCACCGAAGTTTTACGAGAAACCGAAAACGGCAGTCTCTCCACGAAGCTTTACGACTAACTTCCTTTAAGCAAGGAATTAACTATCATAACATGCACGTCTCTGGTTCTACTCTGCACTGGTATGTTCGTGACAAGGTCCGGAGTTGATGGGAAAAGTCCCAGAGTAACCGCAAAACCTGGTATTTCCAGATGTCCCTTTCTACAGAGGACGAGCAGCTGGAGGCCGGACAATATTCCACGGACCGGACGATATTTCGCGGGACAACTTCTTCCGTGGAGTCCGTCTCGTTTGTTGCAGGACGTAACTGTAAAATGATGCGAGAGAGAAATAATAAACAAAGTGGATGAATTGATAAAATAATAAATAAAAACAGACAGGGGAAAAGAGTGAAAACAAGAAAATAACACAAATAGATGGATTGTAGATACAGAGATATATAGGAAGATACATTGATGAATGTATAGATAAATAGATACATACAACAATAATTAACATTGTGTATAACTTAAATAATTAAAACTGAAGAAAGGAAAGAAATGAAAGTTTATATAGAAAACGCGTTTACTTCGAAACTCTGAAAATCCCAAATACTTTTTACATAGCCCAACCGGTTCCCGAAAGCAAGGGGTTAATGAACTATATACGTTTGGAATGACATCAAATATTTTATTTAAAAATTCGGGGGTAAACAGTCTTTCTTTTAAATGTAGGCTATCTTTCGTGTTTGTTTTTCCTTCATATTTTTGAATACATGTTTTTCATCGTGTCTTTCCCCATTTATTTCTTTATTTACAGTGTAGCCAAGAATTATATACCTTGAAAAAATCACTTTAATTTAAATGATGCTAGAACAAATTTTGAAGAAAATGTTTGGTAAAAAGCTGCCTAAAATTCATTGTATATGTTTATTAGATGCTGCTTTGTTGAAATCAAGATAAAATATAAGACCATTTTTGAAAAATTATCAAAATAGTTAGTTTCCTATTTTTCAGGGTGTCCAAATAATTGTTGGCTACACTGTACATCCGGCTTGTATTCGTCCTAACTAGTAAGAACGAAATAACGTAAACACAAACAAATATATAATTATGAAGGAAATGTTGCAATCTGATTTGAAAACATAGATAGCGTGTTTCGCACAACTATAGGGGAATTATGTGAAGACATATAAACACCACTCGTAGCTTTAATTAAGTTGTAAATATGGAAGATCACTACTCGTTATAATATCTGACCTAGTTTTACTGTAGTATGAGTCATATACTACAGTAAAACTAGGTCAGATATTATAACGAGTAGTGATCTTCCATATTTACAACTTAATTAAAGGTGTTTATATGTCTTCACATAATTCATCTATAGTTGTGCGAAACACGCTATCTATGTTTTTAAATCACATTGTGACCTTTCCTTCATAAATACTTTTCTGTTTTTTTCTATATGTTGGAAGCTCTGGCGACTTCGGTAATGCCCGTATAATTAGGCTTCGTGCTCTTGTTGTTCAAAGGGATAGTACAGTTTTGGTCAAATTGAATTTTAGTTACCAAAACCTTCACAATAACATAACATTACAAACTAATATTCATAACTATGCCATGCTCGAAAGGTATACAAGCATACAATCGACTAAGTCAAAATCCTTTTATCGTTCAAAAAGAGCTGTTAAAACACAAAAGGGCGCTCTCTAAAAAACGCATTGGTTTCAACCATTTTTAAAATTAAAAATGGTGCATGTGATGGGAATATGGGATGTGATGTTTTGTTAAAATAATGATTGAATAAAGAGATCATCAACAACTATTTAAAAACCGCTTTTGAACATTTTTGAAAAAGTGTAAGCATTTAAAAAATAAAAAATAAATCATCAAATAAATCTGGGGCCAGATTTATTCCGATCGGATATATTTATTAATATTCCAGCCGTTTCTGAACCGATTTTGATCAAATTAAGTTTATTCTGCCATTAAAATTGTATGCTCTTTCAAATTGTACACTCAGTTTTTCATTATCTCACAACATTTTTAAATTTTGTGCAGCGCCCTCTATACCAAAACTGAATGATCGCAGCCCCGATGACCCTATATTAAACCGGCCATCTAGGCTCGTTCGCTCGCTTTGATGTTAATCGGGATCTAAATCAAAATTAAATCCAAACGAAACACTTACACTGGTTCGGACGTTGTTAAGTAGAGCCGTGACTGCATTTTCTAGATGTTCGAAGCCCCGTTGATCTTGCGACATGTAGAACCGGTGTATGCCGGGCCAGATCCTCTCGTTGGCCGTCATTCGGCGAAGGGGGTCTTCGAAACGCTGCATGTTGATCTTCATTGTTTCAAGGATGGATGAATTCTGTTGATGGATCAAAACATCGATACATTAATGTTTGAGCTGATTACAGCACCGTTAGAGTAGCGTACGTGGGTCGGACTGGTGGTGGTGGTGGTGGTGGGGGGGGGGGGGGGGGGGGGCGTGAGGCACAGTATGTATTCCTTTATTGTATACAGGATTTCCCACATATCTCCACATTATTCATGACATAGTCGGGTAAATTCCCAACACATTAATTCAGGCGATCACTTTTAGTTTTTAAGTTTGTACATTATGTTTTAGAGCCTCGGTGCGGTGACGGTGAAGTCATGTAATTCTATAGTCTTTGGTATATATACGTCTGCTAATTTATTCGGATTCTGTTTATTGACACGTTCCCGTATAGTATACAGAATACAAAGGGCGGGTTCATGACGTGACTGTGCTACACAACCCACTTATTTAGATCAATCAAAATTTCAACTGCCTATTCAACACCTCTGTCCAATGTTGTTGTTTTTTGGTATAGAGGGCGCTACATAAAATCCTTTTTTTGTGTGAGATAATGAAAAATTGAGTGTCAAATTTGAAAGAGCATACAATTTTAATGACAGAATAAATTTTATTTGATCAAAATCTGTTCAGAGACGGCTGAAATATCCACAAATATAACCATTTGCAATTATTGTGGGGCCCCACAATACTTCAGTTATTTTGAGCCAGCCGTTGAAAAAAAATGTTTTACACTTTTCAATAATTTACAAAATATGTTTTTAAACATTTGTTGATGATCTCTCTATTTAATCATTATTTAAAAAAAACATCACATGCACAATTTTTATTTTAAATGGTTGAAACCAATGAGTTTTTAGTGAGCGCCCTCTTGAGTTTTAACATATCCCCCCAGATATTTGAGGTGGGGGTAGCCTGTATTATCATCTCCCCCAATATTTGGGATTCAGAAATATAAAATAACAATTAAATGAAGGGACATTGCCCCCTCTCATTCATTATATAAAAGTTTATACAATATCCAAAATCTTCCGAGGGGCTGCGCCCCCTGGACCTCCATCTGACCCATTTCCTTATACACACTTATTCAGGATTTCTCGCTATCCCCAAAATCTTTACTTCTCGATATCGAACATCCAAAAGCTTCGGGGGCTCCGCCCCTGGACCCCCATTCAGATTCCCAATTGTGGTAATCCCTAGACTGGTTCCATTCGGGGATCTGCCCCCTGGCCCCAGCAGGGGTTAAATAGCGAGCCCTACTCCCCACCCTTCTAACAAAAAAAATTGCCAATATGCTCATCAAGTGTGCTACATGCACACAATGTCCGTTGGCTTGAGGTGCCATTCGTTTAAAAACTATTTTGTGTCCCCTATCCCCCCCCCCCCCAAGTCATAAAATATTGGGCCCGCTGCTGGATTGGTCGATTCGCTCCTTCACCAAAGGTGGTCGAAAGGACCACTTTTTTTTTAGTTGGTATCGTATTCGGTAAATAGAGTAACACAGTTATTATAATATTGTGCTGTGTGTAGATATATCGCATCCTGAGCAACTTGTAAAATATGGAATATTATTGGTGGAATTATATTAAGATCATTATTTGTATTATCATTATTATTAAAACTTTAATATCGATAGACAACTCACATACGCACAATTATCTTGCGTACCCCTCAACTCCGGCCCGAGGAGCATGGGCGTAGAGGCACATTGTGCCCGAATGTTGGGTGTTTTTGCCCGAATGTGACCGTTTTCAAAACTCTAAAGATGCTAACCCTAACCAAATCCGTTACATTTTCACTTACCTTATAACCATAATCCTAAATATGATGGAAATATAAACAGGTCCTAACCATGCTAACATTAACCATAATATTCACCATATGCGTCGATCACGGGGGGTGGGGGATGAATAAAAAAAATTTAAAAAAATAAATAAAGATTAAAATGAAGGGACAATTAAATACATAGAAAATCATCCTTCTATACAACGCGTTAAAATGCTTCGCTTCGCTCCCTTGCAAAGGAAGGTCGATAAGACGGATCAGCCCCCCCCCCCGCAACGGCGAGAAGAAATAAGCGCCTACTCAATCTGTGATAAAGCCTTGTAGCTATTGCCGCCTGAACAAGTTCTACACCCTGTAAAATGGTGTGATCTGTTTGTTTTCACGGGTTCATAATTTAATCCATTATTTACAATGATGAAAACTCATCCAGGAGTCGATATAATTATACAGTATGTAAGCATTACTGTT
>JBAMJV010003434.1:0-48411 GCA_037951105.1 Echinarachnius parma
CTTCTCTGTCTTCAGCCGTTAGAGGGAAGTCTTTGCGCTCGTCTTTCTCTTCCTTTGACAAAATCGGTTGAAATAGTAGGTAGAGATCCCCCACCTGCTTAAAGTCTCCCATGCTGATAAAGAGTTCTGCAAAGAATGGCAACTGGAAGAAGAAGATATACCTGCAGGAAAAGAAACAGGAATTTATTTTTAAAGGAAGGTTTTATATGTCTGCCTTTACTGTTGTGAAGAATAGAAAATGACAGTTTATAGATAGAGATCTCACACCATCTTTACGTCTCACACCATCTTTACGTCTCACACCATCTAAAAGTCCCCCATGCTGAAAAGGTGTTATAAGAAGTCTGAAAGCTGGAAAGAAAAGATATATACAGTCAACTTCGCGTAAGTCGAACTTGACAGGACCGTGTGAATCACTTCGACTTAGGCGATATTCGACTTGCGCGTAAGTCGAATAAAATTCGATTTACGTAAAATGTATGTTGTGGCCCCTACCACGCATTGCATGCTATAGCTATAGCTACACCTGTTTGGAAAGCAGCTTAGCACATCGGGCTGATCGTTGCAATACAGGCATCCAGAAAGAAAAAAACACACACACACAACTCACTTTCATGTACACAGAACTCAACATTATATCTGTTGATAAAAAACCACATGGCCTGGTGATAGTTGGGTCACTGGTAGGTCACATCAAGGATCCTTGGATTGGTCACATACAGTACTATAAAGTACAGTACAAACACACACACACTCGTACAATGTATCATCCACACACTCATACATTGTCCACAAACAGTGTTTCACATATACACTGCATGCATGCACTACATGCATACACATCGGCTTGACTCGTCGACTTCGTAATAGGTGGTTAATTATGTGCAAGCGTATATGTAAGTGCAAAATCAAGTATCAAGAGGAGAAAAGGAAAGCAAGAGAGAGGAGTTGAGAGAGATGCGAGATAAGAACAGACCTAAGAAGTGTCAGATTTTTTTGCTTCGACTTATGCGATGCGAATTTTATGTTTTGTATTGAAAGTGTACCAGGAATTTGATCGACTTAGACGATAATTCGACTTACAAAAATCGACTTATGCAGAGGAATAACACACGCAAGTGTATGACAATAAATCGGGACTTTTTATAATTGTCGACTTGCGCGATTATTCGATATATGCGACTTCGACTTACGCGGAGTTGACTGTGCCTGCAGACAAAATACAAAATAATGACCGCTTTTAAAATCTTACTTTTATGTAAAGAATAGAACATGATAGTTGTTTGTGTGTAAGTAGATCTCGAACCAACTTAAAGTCCCCCATACTGATGTACAGCTCTGGAAGGAACTGTAGCTGGAAGAAGAAGATATACCTGCGGGAAACTAAATTAATTTTCTGCGAGCCTGTTAGGGCTTATAAATAACTCATTTTCCTTATTTTTTTTACTTGCCCGATCAGAAAATACATACTTGCCCACGGACTTCAAGATGAGATTTACATGATTACATTTTTATTTTGTAGTTGAACAGAAATGTTAGTTACACACGTTCAGGCTACCAAACTAGAGCATTTATGATATGTAACTTTCCCTGACATCAATTAAACTTGCCCTGGGCAAATTGGGCAAGAGCTAGTGTCGAGCCCTGGCAACGGACATCTGCAACAGTCCCGCGCATTGACATTTACGTTTGTTACTTACCATGACTTCAAGACCTGCAGCGGGTAGCGAAGCACCACCTCCGGGAATCTGTCTGGGTGAGGTACGTTCATGACAATGTATTTGTCCACCATTTCGGGGTACCTAGCCGCAAACGCCCAGCCCACAATGCCACCCCAGTCGTGCCCGACGAGAGTGCACGAGTTGTATCCGAGTGCTGTGATGAGCTCCCGTACATCAGCTTCATTTTATTGGAAGAAAAATGCAAAATATTTATTTAAAAGCTATTATCAAAAGTATTAGAAGTGCAGTTTAACAATAGCTGTCTCCTATCTATAGCAGCCACTTTGCCTATAGTGATCTTCTTCAAAGAAAAATAATGTTTTGGACCCTGTCACCTGTCCACAGTGGCCACTTTTATTGTTGTCGTGAGGTGGTCAGGATGCACAGGTTTGACTGTATGCAGAAAATGCCCTTTTATTAGAGGTTATGATGGACATGTCCATCATATACATGTATATATTGATATATTGATTGATTGATTGATTAATTATTATTACTAACAGTAACTGTAAATGTGGTAATGTTTGCGGTGCATTAAGTTTCATCGGCGTCCGCGGATATTAAAACCAGCGAATATAAATGCGCGATTTGCAATGCTGGTGAACACTTGTTCGGCCGCAAAATTAAAAACCTGTGAATGTGTTTTTGTGTCGCTCAGCGCGAAATATTACTCGCGCATTAATAACAACGCTTACAGTAATTGATTATCTGGCGAATACAGGGAGTTAGGGATTGGTTAATTGATTGAAAAAGTGATTTGTTGATTAATTTTTTATTTCATTAAAGGGATCTAGTAACGTTGTCCAAATCCTCAAAACTTACTTGGAACTCCACCGGTTCTCTCATACCTTGTTGTATTAACAATAGAAGCATGGGACAGGTTTATTTTTTCGAATTTCCCTTTCGTTTAAAAGATATTTACGTTTGGATTTTTAACTATCCACTGGATAGTCATATCCATGTACAAAGTCAGTGGAATGAGTAAGAGAATATCACTTTGCCTTTTCGCTCATTACTTGGCCATTTAACTTCCATTTAACTTGAAATTTTAAACATTACTCAGTAGACATATATATCGGGTCACAACAATACGCATTGTATTATTAAACCGTTCATCACTTTTTGCTCATGTCAACAAGGTTAATACTAGATCCCTTTAAATAATAGCTTACCTGACAGTGTGTCGAGTGAGTACTGAGATCTCTCTGTAGGGCCCTCACTTTCCCCTACCCCTCGCATATCAATAGCCACACAGCTAGAAGGGGGCAGAGAATTCAAGAAATCAATAATAGTGTTAAGGAACTAAAGAATACAACGTACTTTGGCACTTATGCCATAGTTGATGACTTATAAAATAGGTCTGCCGAAAAAAAACTCCATGAAAAAAAACACAGTAGTGATTTTAGACTAATTTTCTGATGCCAAATCTCACTTAGCAGCCAGTTTACGCCCCACCCACATTTAGGGTCCAGAATCGGCAGCGTGATTGACATGTGATTGACAATTCATTGGCTTACGTCATCTACAGAATTTAGTTCATTAGTCTATTCTTTAGATGACGTCACATTTTTGCGATTTAAAAGGGGTGTTCCCAGGACAATTAGATATTTACTAACTACCCCAAAATTGATTGATTTCATGGGAAATGACTGCCAAATTCTTTTTCTTGAGGAAAATGTACGTATAGAGAGCCTAATTGCAAAAATTAGGCCATCTAGACGCTGTAGTTCCTTTAAAGGGTACCACCACCCACAAATAATGTTCTTATAAATGAAAGGTAACATCTTTAGTATTCCATTCCATCAACAAGTTCACAAAATATGTTTCCAGAAAAAAAATATATAATTGGAAAACGCATCACCATTCTAAAGCATGCATTCATGGGTCTGCATGTACGGAGACTACTTTGTCCAGAGCGAACGAATCGCCCGGGATTCTATTGTCTCCAAACGTACGCATGAATAGCATTGGTGCACTTGCAAATGTTTGGCCCGTACGGAACCAGGAAATAGTAGTGGTTCCATAAGTGGTGGAAATTAATTGCTTTGCTTATGAATTACACAACCCTTTGCAAAATGTTGGGTATCTATTTGATATCACAAAACGGTACCAAAACATATAATTATAATTATGCAATGCTCGAAATTAACTTTTTTGGCTGGTGGCCCGGTCGGGCCAGTAAAATTAGTATTTTTCCAAATTTGGTGGCCCAAAACCAAAATCTACTGGCCCGAAAAAATAAGGAAAAACAAAAGTAAAATGTATACAATAACCATATTCATAGTTTCAGGGTACTGGGCAATACTTGTTATCAAACAAACATTGGATTCTTCGTAAACAATATTGCAGACAAGTGAGACAACTCACAACACACTGTTCAAACTTCAAACATGATGTTGAATTTACAGGATTCATAACAAATTTGAAAAAAAAAAAAATCTTTAAAACATTTTTTTTTTTTTTAGACACCCTGTAATTTTTTTTAGAAACCGTGTAGTGAATATTCATGAGCAGCATATTTGAATATTCATGATGCTCATTAGATTTTTTAAATACGCAAAAATAACTGAAATAACTAACAACGATTTTTAAATAAATAAATAAATAAATAAATAAATAATATCAAATTTTTTTTATAACTGGTTAGAAAATGAGTACTGCTGCTCAAGAATGTATGAATATTCATTAGCAGCAGTGTTACTTGCTCAATTAACTTGCAACTTTTAACTAACCAATATTTTGTATGTGAGAAAAGGGTATAAGTTGCTGAATGCTACGTTTAAAATCAAGCTCTTGTCATGCCCTAAACATGACTACAGGGTATTAAAAAAAAAAAAAAAAAATGTTTTTTTTTTTTTTGGCTTGCCCGATCGGGCCACCAAATATTGAAATATGCGTTTTTTACTGGCCCGCCAGCAATTTTTGGTGGCCCCGGGCCATCGGGCCTATGCTAATTTCGAGGGTTGAATTATGTGTTGTTCTTTGCCTGGTGGTCCCCTTTAACAATATTGTCCTGCCAAGTTCCTTTTTCTCAGTCTATGTTGTAGATCTCTCTAGACTGTTATGGCTTCCCAAGGACATGACTCTCTAAAGTGTGTATCTGAATAAAAGCCTCTATTTATAATTCAGAATTTATTGTGTTTTTTAATTTAAAAGTCAGATCTGGTTTTAGTCAGATGACCCAAATCAATGGACTTATTGGTATTTGTCGTTGTACTTTATGATCTGATGTCGCCATGAATACCAGCATCTGGGAAAGCCATGGAGAAACAGCATCAATTGCTTCACAGGGTCATGGACACTCTAAACTACGTATCTGAACTAAAGCCGCTTTTGAATGTATTAGGGTATGTGTATAATTCAGATCTGCTATTCAGCTGACTTACTGGTATCTGTCGTTGAACTTTATGATCTGATGTCTCCATGAATACCAGCATTCTGGAAAGCCATGGAGAAACCATATCAATGGCTTCAAAGGTTCGTGACACTCTAAACTAAGTATCTGAACTAAAGTCACTTTTGAATTTATTAGGATTATTTGTATAATTCAGATCTGCTATTCAGCTGACTTACTGGTATCTGTCGTTGAACTTTATGATCTGATGTCTCCATGAATACCAGCATTCTGGAAAGCCATGGAGAAACAGCATCAATGGCTTCACAGGGTCATGACACTCTAAACTACGTCTCTGAACTAAAGCCGCTTTTGAATGTATTTATAGGGTATGTGTATAATTCAGATCTGCTATTCAGCTGACTTACTGGTATCTGTCGTTGAACTTTATGATCTGATGTCTCCATGAATACCAGCATTTGGGAAAGCCATGGAGAAACAGCATCAATGGCTTCACAGGGTCATGACACTCTAAACTACGTATCTGAACTAAAGCCGCTTTTGAATGTATTTATAGGGTATGTGTATAATTCAGATCTGCTATTCAGCTGACTTACTGGTATCTGTCGTTGAACTTTGTGATCTGATGTCGCCATGAATACCAGCATTTGGGAAAGCCATGGAGAAACAGCATCAATGGCTTCACAGGGTCATGACACTCTAAACTACGTATCTGAACTAAAGCCGCTTTTGAATGTACAGTATTAGGGTATGTGTATAATTCAGATCTGCTATTCAGCTGACTTACTGGTATCTGTCGTTGAACTTTGTGATCTGATGTCTCCATGAATACCAGCATTCTGGAAAGCCATGGAGAAACAGCATCAGTGGCTTCCCGGGGTCACCGGACTCTACACAGTGAATGTTGAATCCCTGGAGTAAAAGCAAGCCATACAAAAATATTGCATTGGCTCAAAATGCCCAGTAGGGCAACTTTCTGATTGCCCCCAAACATACATGGTACTTGCCAGACTTTGGTAAATTTTTTATAGCAGCATTAAAGGGATAGTTGAGTTTTGGTAGAGAGGGCGCTAGACTACTTTTTTTTTTTGTGAGGTAATGAAAAACTGAGTGTAAAATTTGAAAGAGCATAATATTTAAATAATAAAATCATCTTTGTTTGATCAAAATCGGTTCAGAGACGGCTGAAATATCCATAAATATAACAATTTGTAATAAAGCTGGGGCCCCAGGTTTATTAGAGAATTTTGAACCAGCCGTTAAAAATTCAAAAAAATGCTTCCTCTTTTCAAAAAGTTACAAAATAGCTATTTAAATAGTTGGTTATTTTTCTATCTAATCACTATTTCAACAAAACATCACATGCACAATATTTTATTCAAAATGGTTGAAACCAATGAGTGTTTAGAGAGCGCCCTCTTACATTTTAACGGCTCTTTTTGAATGATAACATGATCTTTACTACGTCATTTGTAATTTTGTGTTCCTTTCTAGTTATAACTATTAGTTTGTAATGTAATGGTGCAGGTTTTGGTTACTAAAATTCAGTTTCACCAAAACTGTACTCTCCTTACCAGAATTCAACTATCCCTTTAATTTGTTCTCTCCCATTAAAGGGAACCATCATAATATTCACCGTAAAATAGTTTTCTAATTAATGAAAGATAATAGTTTTAGTAGTCGGTAACGGTCTGTAACGGTACTAAAAGAAATAAACCTTTGTTGTTCTTTGCATGGTTTGAATACCTACCTTGATTCACATTGGTGATGTCAATGATCTTCTTGTATTTTATCCACATACTGTAAAAATTTAAACATTTATCTTAATAATTTGGAACTAGATTACTTGACATCGTAAGTTGTGATATGCATAAGAAACGGGGATTCTTCTCAAATAGTTAGCCAGGGCTCAACACTAGAACTTGCCCACTTGCCCGGGGCAAGTAGAAATTGGTGTCGAGCAAGTACAATTTCAGAAATTGTCTAGTTTGCCTTTCCAATCAGGCAACTCAATAAGTGTTCAACTATACAAGAGACCATTGTAATTTCACATGTGTTAATCACATCTAAATTAAGTAAGAGGGCAAGTAATGTTAGACTAGGACAAATGCAATTTCAAAATTTATTTTACTTGCCCAAATGGGCCAGTACAGAAAAAAGAGGCTTGAGTTAGTCATTACATCGGTCCTACTAATTTGCGCGAACAAGTCTGAAGTACTGAGAACAAGCGCGGATAAGCCATAAATATTAAAATACATATCGGTTATTTTGGGTTTTAGTGTGAAGCCTACATATCGATGGAACTAGTAAGCGGGAACAAATCAAATGTACTGCGAACAAGCACGAACGGGATTTCATTCTAATTTGTTCGCAGTAAATCCAGTTCTAGCAAATTGCAGTAATTAGTATTGAGCGCAGCAATTACTAATGACTGCGAACAAGTGCATGCGAATGGGAAATTTGTTGGCACTTCTTCACGCTTGTTCGCTGTACTTCGCGCTTGTTTGCGCGTAATTAGTAGGACCCTCATTACTTTGTCCTTATGAAATTTGGCTTCTTACATTAATCTTGATGAACTTGTGGACACCAAGTTTGGGGTCGTTGAGGAAATCGGGTCGAGCAGTCCTCTTCTTCCGACCGAACATCCACCTTGGTCCACGGAAAACCAGCGCCGATAGTAGAATCAGTATACCCCATAGACTACTGATGAAAATGATTGGGAGAAACAGTATGTTTCTCACAACCTTGTTTTTTAGCAACCAGCTCATGATGAACTAGAAAGAAAGACAATAGATCAACACTTTGTTGATGATAAACCTTTTACAAAGATATTAGGAGATAACAATACACCATAGACTACTGGTGATGATTAATGGGGGTGGGGGGGGAGTATGTTTTAAGGACTAGGTCTAGCTGAATATGTGAGAGAAAATAGATTAACAATTAAAAATTGTGTATGATACACACAAAAAATACATTGCAAAGATAATAATAATAACTTCATTTATATAGCGCTTTTTGCAAAAAAATGATACATAGCGCTTTTTAAAAAAAGACACCATGTAGACTAGTCTATTAGTGATGATTAATGGAAGATTATAGTCCAAAATAAGCTTCTAGTTGGTTCTCTTGAATATGGGTCCTAAGCAGTATAACATTCAACCTGTTATTTACTTTGCAATCCCAATAGAGTTAAAACGGATTCCCATAGGTAATGCAGGGCTCGACACTCACACTGGCCTGCTGGCCCGGGGCCAGTGAAATTGCACCTTGGGCCAGCAAAAATGTATAAAAGTCATATTTTGGTGGCCCGATCGGGCAAGAAGATTTTCAACCCAACATTGACAAAATGAAAAAATCTTGTTTTCTTTTATGTCATGCTTTATCTGTATTCTGTAATCACAGGTTTGATTAGGAAAGAGTGATATTTTGAAAAGTTAAAAGCTCTTACTCATGAAATACAATTTTAGGGCCAGTAAATTTTCGTTCTGGCCACCAGAATAGGGAAATAAACTATTTCACTGGCTCGACCGGGCCACTGACTAAAAAGGTGAGTGTGGAGCCCTGGTTAATGCATTGGGAATGTGAAATAATATTAACAAGATTTCCCGAATCCAATGTACTGTATAAAAAGACATACAGCGTAACCAACAATTATTTGGACACCCTGAAAAATAGGAAACTAACTATTTTGATAATGTTTCAAAAATGGTCTTATATTTTATCTTGATTTCAACAAAGCAGCATCTAATAAACACATACAGTACAATGAATTTTAGGCAGCTTTTTACCAAACATTTTCTTCAAAATTTGTTCTAGCATCATTTAAATTAAAGTAATTTTTTTCAAGGTGTCCAAATAATTCTTGGGTACACTGTATATATTTCAACTTACATATTCCTGGCAACTGAATTCTGGAGCAGGAGTTTAATATCTGTAGGCAGGATCGTCTCGACAGACTCCACTTTACAGGGAACCTTTCTTTTGCAAAATAAAATAAACTGAGTATTACAGGAAAACTGACTTGTAGTTTCCTTGCAATTCAGTTGTACTGTGGTCTGTGGATGCATACGTGGGCATCTCGTTTAAGATTAAAAAAAAGAAGCATGCATTTTGAAGATGACAGACTTGATGTAAATATTTGAAGATCTAGAGAGCGACAAATGTACTTGTATTTACAAAAGGGTCCAATAGCAAAGTCCAGTTGCAATGTTCTTGGTCCGACCTTGAGAACACTGTTGCAACGGATGACAAACTTCAAGGAGATAAAATGGTCATCATACTTATAGTTAGGTAGTACTAGTGCATATCTCTAACACTTGCCAAAAAAACTTTGTTTTAAATAAACATCACTTGTAAGACTGTGCTACATGTACTTTGGAAGAGGGCATACCGTAACTTTATCATGCAAATATTTAAAGATCTAGATATTAAAAGAGAGCATCGATCAGGTTGTTTTGTCATGTTTTGGTCCAATAGCAATGTCCAGTTGTAATGATCTTGAACGCGCCCTTGAGAACACTGTTGCAACTGATGCTAAACTTTAAGGAAATTAAAGATCTAGATATTAAAAGAGAGCATCGATCAGGTTGTTTTGTCATGTTTTGGTCCAATAGCAATGTCCAGTTGTAATGATCTTGAACGCGCCCTTGAGAACACTGTTGCAACTGATGCTAAACTTTAAGGAAATTAAATAGCCATCACAGTTATTAGTACCTAACTAACTCTATTCACATCTGTGCCTGAACATATTTTGATCATACAATGTTTGTATTATTAAAGAGTACATGACTCAATATACATGTATGTGCAAAAATGCCTCGTTCGCACAGTATTTCAAGAACCGGGCTACGGATCAATTTCAAACTTGGTATGAGGGTACACATCGGGGTGGCAATGATCGGATTTGATTAAGGGAGTCATGAGGTCAAAGGTCAAGGTCACATGACTCAATATACAGTATCAGTCAAAATAAACTAACCAGTTTACTGCAGTAATCTGCAGTAATCCCTATTATGTGTACAAATCAATAGGGATTACTGCACACAAACGTTAGGGGGGTTAGTTTATTTTGACCAATACTGTATATATGCGAAAATGGCTTGTAATGGCAAACTTTAAAGAACTGAATGTCAGATTTCAATCAAACTTTGTACCTGATTGTTCCTTAGGGAGCCATCAAAGTTTGGGGTCATATGGTCAAGTTCACAGGACTCGAAATATATGAAAAATATAAAAAATAATAATTTAGTGCACATTATTTTGGGCTCGATATTAAAATCGCGTGTTAGCGGAGGCATAATTTTCGACTGCGCGCAGTCGAAGATCCATCTAGTTTGTTTATTTCTTTCAAAAGTGAAGAAATGTGAAGAAGAGTGATGAAGAAATGTTAAATATAATGATTTCTTGTTTTGTTTATTTCATTAACCAGTGATTTCTTCTTGTTATGCTTCAAATGTACCAAAGTACTGGTGAAGGATTACTTTCAATCTTGAGAATTTATTTATTTTTTCTTTCAAAAGTGAAGAAATGTGAAGAAGACTGTTTTCTTGTTTTTTTGTTGTTGTTTTTTTCCACAGTGAAGAGATGTGCCAAAGTACTGGTGAAGGATTACCCAATATCTTGAGAATGATATTTGTTTGTTTATTTCATTCATAAGTATAGAAATGTTTAAGAAGACTGATTTCTTGTTTTGTTTTATTTATTTTCACAGTGAAAAGATGTGCCAAAGTACTGGTGTAGGATTACTTAAAATCTTGAGAATAATATATTTGTTTGTTTATTTCTTTCAAAAGTATAGAAATGTTTAAAAAGACTGATTTCTTGTTTTGTTTTATTTATTTTCACAGTGAAAAGATGTGCCAAAGTACTGGTGTAGGATTACTTAAAATCTTGAGAATAATATATTTGTTTGTTTATTTCTTTCAAAAGTATAGAAATGTTTAAAAAGACAGATTTCTTGTTTTGTTTCATGTATTTTTCACAGTAAAGAGATGTGCCAAAGTACTAGTGAAGGATTACTTAAAATTTTGAGACTGATATTTGTTTGTTTCAAAAGTAAAGAAATGTTTAATATAATGATTTCTTGTTTTGTTTTATTTATTTTCACAGTAAAGAGATGTGCCAAAGTACTGGTGAAGGATTACTTCCGATCTCATGAGATGTGCCGATCAGAAGAGGATATACCGAGAGGCGACGCCAAAGTGTGGTAGAAAAAAAACTTAAGATATTTTAAAGTTATTTTCAGGATTTTGAAAATAAATTTGCTCAAACAACTCTTTGCAATATATCAAGCAGACTTAAACTCCCCTGTGAAATTTGCTTACGATTTGCTCTTCATATTTTATATTGCAAAATTATATTTTCTCAAGTGACTCTTTGCAATATGTCATAGTAACTTGAACTCTGCTATGAAATTGTTGACCATTTCGCCTTGTAATTTTAACCATCTTTCCTTGCAAAATAGGCTGTGAAATTGTAATGGCCAACATATTACATTAGTTTGGGCTTTGAGATAAGAGCAATAATGAAATTAAGAAGTTAAAAGAACACGTGGTTCAAAATATTGCTTTCATACAAAATCTTGTCTTTCTTTTGCCAAATCTTTTGTATTACCATGCCATAACCCATCGAGGACGAGGGCTATTTTAAGGCAAAATTGATCATTGTTTTCCTCTACAAATTGGCAACTCCTAATTTTTTTCGACATTTTAATGACATAAAAATAGGTGGAAAATATTTAGTAATTACAATTTAAGACAAATATGAAGTGACTTTGCCGCAAAGTTGCCAATTTGAACGCCGAACTCCGTTTAAAAAATATCTCAATGTGTTGCAAATTTAAGGATTTTCCTAAATTATAGCGATCTATGCAATAATAAAAAAATCATTACAAAATAACTAAAGCAGGTAGAGTAACAAAATAGGACTGTAAAAATAGAGAAATGTATGCTCTTTCTCCTTGAATACTTCATATAACTTTGTATCTTCTTGCTGAAGTGTAGGACTACCAACTCACAAATATGTGAGACTCCGTCCTTGACGGGATAAGACACATGCACTTTAGTACAATTACTGATATATTTCACATTTTAATTAAACATTTTTGCACGGTCATCTGGCAATGTTAAAAGCTACTTTTAAAATTGTTCATTAAGTTAACTCTATAAGATTTTTTCCGAAGTGATATTTGAGACTTCAATCATTTATCAATATAACTGTAAGATTCTTCTAAATGATATGTGATATTTTCTAGTAAAAAGAAATGTTCACCTAGTGAAGAAAGTGAAAATTTATGTCAGATTTTATCCCCAATCGTTTGCACCAAGTATCTGAATTTGTATACCATGAACGATCAAAGTATCCAAATTTGGACCACAATCAAAAAGCATTTTGGAACACTTTTCAATTAAATTGTGAATGTCTCCATCATTAGGGAGACATTAAACAAATTGAATCCTATTTCATTATTCTGTTACCAAAAGCCAAACAACAAGGTACAAAAATTTGTATGAAAATGATTTTGGTTGAATTGGACAAAGTTAATGGATCACTTAAAGAACAAAATATAAGCTCTCAGTTTGGAATAAACTAAGCAGTGAATTTGCAATTTATTTGAGAAGATGTGCAAAAGTTATACATATACAGTAAATAAATAACAGTACTGCGATTTCATAAACAATGAAGTCCTCAAAAACCATTATATTGTCTATAGATGATTCAAGTTCTTTAAACATCGTGAAAGATTGAATAGGTTAGTATAGGTTTTCCCATTCATTTTTAACACTTTTGTCATTCAATTTCATTAATTTGTAGTTCAATTTCGTCCCGAGAAACGTAAATCCCAACTTCAATTTCGTCAATGATCAATCTAATTCGTCATTTGTCAATCAATTTCAAACACTTCGCATTCAAAATCGTCAATTGGCATTGGAATTCGTCTCCGCCGCTGAGCGAGTGGTGAATGTTAAGATATTGTTTTATATTATTTCTATGTATGTCTTGAAAAAGAATTTAATGCAATTTGTTGTAAAAGTGCTTGTGTGCGTGTTGGTGTGCATGTGTGCAAATGTATGCATGTTTGTGAGTGTGTGCGTGTGGGTTTGTTTTCGAGTGTATACATGTGTATGTTAACCCTTAAATGATTAATGGTACAATTAACAATTACATCAAGACAATATAAAACAGCACATTACAGTGTAAATACATAGGACGAATTTGAATAGAGTTTTAATGAAATTGACGAAATTGCTTTCGCTTTTATGTGTTCAGCAACTGTGACCGACGAATTTGATTTGCAATTGACGAAAATGTGTGACTAATGACTATTAAAATTGTGTGGTCTTTGTGTTAAATTGATCAACGAAAGACGAAATTGAAGTTAGGATTTCCGCTCTGGTGGTTCCTCGGGACGAATTTGAATGACAAATTAATGAAATTGAATGACAAAAGTGTTAAAATGAATGGGAAAACCTACATATATATGAACATACAACTGATATCTCAAAGTGCAATCCTTTTATTTTGATATTGGACATTTTCACATGTACTATTGTGTTATGCTTTATATTTATAATATGACAACACAAGTTTTTGCAGTGTGGTATTTTTTCATTGGGCATATAAAGTAAGCGCATTTTTATTGTTACATGTGTGCAATAAGTATTACAGAATATACAGACAACTTGTGGTTGCACCATGTAAGAAGGGTAGTAAGATACATGTAGGTAGTCCTAAAAAGGGACTGTTAATCTTTCTTGAGCTTGTGGCTCTATATAAGAACTACAGTGCATTTATGAGATACAGTAAGGAGGGGGATTGGTGGTAGAAGGGGCTAGACATTTCAAACAGGTTGACTGTCATTAGTAGAGAGTTAAGCCCGGCGCAGACAGAGCCGACTCGACCCGATCCGACTGGTTTCAATCAGGCTAGAGGTGGGCTCGGTCGGTCTGATCCGTTTCATCGTGTTGAATTGGCCCCAACTAGCATCCGACTGTCTTTCGACTGGCAAAATATGTGTCGCAAGGCACTGAAAACTGAGCCGATCGGAATGACAACCAGTCGAGTCGGCTCTGTCTGCGCCGGGCATTAGAGTTGGGTTACAACAGTCAAACAGTATCTAAAGGGAGAGACAGTTGGCAATCAAATTGCATGCCATCAGTTTGAACAAATTAGATAAATACACAGTGACAGTGTGTCCCCCAATAAAGTGACAAAACAGTAAAAACATATTAAAAAGTTAATAAAACAATATACATAATGTGGTCCGCCCCCATTCAGTAGCAGTAAGTCCACACTCGGCCACTGAATAATGTTGTATATGGGCAACTCCAGCGTCACGGACATTACAAACAGACAGTTTTTCATGACTTTCCAATGCCACTACTAATTCATACCTCTACCTATTGTCTAACTTTTATTTTGATTACAAAGCAATAGCCTGGTTAAGTATGCCAAAAAAGTTTCAGAACATTTATCCAATTCGTTACTGAGTAATTCTGCAAAATGTGCGCCGTCACGGACATTACATTTTTTGGACATGACTTTTTGCATCCATATATACATCTTTGCAAAAATCTGTGAGTTCTGAGACCTCACAAAGGTGATTTAGGTATTCAATTATAGACAAGGCAATGATGAATTTAATCAAAGTTGGATTTTGCGAAACGGGCCAGGTATATGTGATCTAGACAACAAAACGTTGCGTCACGGACATTACATTTTTCAGCGTCACGGACATTACAGTTTGTCCGGAGGATTTGATGAATTAAAATATATACTTTAAAGCATTAAAAAAAATGAAATTTAAATCTGAAAAGGTACTTTGATTATCAGTCATCAAATTTGGTGCCTCAAATAATAAAAATACCAGAAAATTTGGAAAATATAAGGATTTTCCTGAAATTTGCACAGGGTAGTCCCATGTGTGGAGTTTCGTGTATGGTTTCCAGTTCTCCTATAAGGAGACACCCGAGAATTAAAAAAATGATGTGAACTGAAAGATATAATCATAGGATCATGTTGTATGGATTAATAATCCAGAAAAATCAATAGGATTTGAAAAAGAGCCAATTGTTTGTTTTAGTTCATGTCCACTTTTTCGTGGAATTGCCCATATGCTTGCACAATGCTCAAAATTAGCACAGGCCCGTTGCTTTGTGGGCCACTTGAATGATGTTGTAGATGTTAGTCAGCACTCAAAATTAGCACAGCTAGGCCATTTAAATTAGCTTCAGGCCACCAAATATAATACATATTTTTAAAAGTGTTTCTTTATTTGGGCCAGCATTTTGGGCCACTAGAATTGAAAAAAAAACTTGTTAATTTGCTCGACTGGGCCACGAGGCACAAAAGTTTATTTTTTAGCATTGTGCTAGTTAATATCACCTACAGTATTAGTGTATTACTTTACTCACAGTAAGTGTAACAATATTTATTTTTTTGCCTTCTGAAAATTATAAGTAAGTATTTAAGAAAGGATTCTATGTCGCTGATAATAAAAGAACACAAAGCAAAGAAAAGTCTTATTTTGTTTGAATTCATTAATTTGTCTTTATTCATGAATAATCTTGATCAATATCATATATCATGGTTCAAAGTGACTTAGATACTTGAATATCTGTTTAAATATACCATGTGTATAAAATTATGACTACTGTATATGATTGATTTTGATTATCCAAATTAGTGGAAAACCTTATTTCACATGTTTACAGCAAACATAAATCAATTTAACAAACCTCAAACATATGAACTCTTTCTAATAATTTTATTTAGAAGTGCATACGAGTACATAATGTATTTGAAGTACCAGCCAGATTGTTGACTATTTGTGACCGGCTTTATCAAAACCCTGCACTTGTTGGTAATTTTGAAGAAATGGGCATTTTAAGTTCACATAATGTGTGTGAAATACTTATGATTGTGAAATTGAAACAATCATATCTTCACCAATTATTGACCAATTTCTTGGAACAAAGTATCAAATGAAAGCTTGTGATGAGGCATATATAATGGTATGAAAATCTACATTTTGATTTTTTACGACAAGTGCAGGGTTTTGCTATAGCCGGTCACATTTATGTCATCATTCCTACAAGAAACAGGCACAACATATTTTACAATATTTGGGGGCTGTAAGATGCCATTATTGGAGTAAAGCAAATTAATGGATGGAGAAAAAAAATCATCTGTAAAGCAAGAACAAAGAGACATTTTGATTTAATTTGATTTATTTTCCTCAGTTTCAATAACATCAACAATATTGAAAGGAAATTATATTGTCTTGTACACAAAATGAAACAATTTAGCACAATTTTATAATTTAACAGAATGCATAATTTTCCAAGTGTATACATACATTTTTATCAGAAATGAGGAGCCAATTGAGAAAGCAGTACATGTTTTGCCAATGCGTTTTTGTTTTTGCGTACTTGCAATGCTTCTTTGTTCTTTTACCGTGATAATTCCAATTTGCAGTACAAAAATAAGTTCTGTTAAAATATTTTGTCTTTAAATAGAACTTACATGTACAGTATGTAAAAACGTGGATTAACGTGATTATTAACGTGATTATTGAGGCGGCTTACAAGTTTCTGACAGCACAAATGTGCCTCTTGCCACTTAAAGAGATTTTTAATTTTCTTGAAATGTGCAAAACCTGACAAAGGGTAGAAAAAAACATGTATTTCTTTGATAATGATAATACAGGTAATAATATTTTTCTGATCTGATATGTCCGCTGAGTGATTTGTACAAATTCCATGGTAAATGAATGTTATATGACCAAGTAATGAGCGAAAAAGGAAAGTGATATAATTGTGATTTAATTATTGCACTAACTTAGTACACAGTTGAAAGTTCCAGGGAGACTTTCAAATCCAAACACTTCAATCTTAAATATCTTTATTACAAAAGAGAAATTTGGAAAACGCAAACCAAATGTATGTTAGATTAGCTAAAAAGACACTTTAAATTGGAAACAATTTCATGATTGAGTCAATAACAGTTTCAAACAGGATCATCATTGATGAAAATTGGATTGGTATACAAGAAACGTGCAAGGCCTAATAATAGTGCCACATCTTGAGTTTTAAAAGAATTTGAAAATATGATAGATTAATTTACACTATTCAGCATAAACAACATCATGAAGTAGTCAATAATGCCCATCGCGATCATCATTGAGGAAAATAAGATTGATAAATATGAGAAACGTACAAGACCTGTTGGTGCCACATCTCGAGTTAAAACATTTTAAAAACAGAAAATGTACATTCTTGAAAGTTTGATAAATTAAAAGACACTATTCAGCATAAACAACATCATGATAATAATAATAATGATGGCTACTTGTATATGGAGTCAATAATAATTTCCATTTTCAATCAATAATAATTTCCGACGGGATCATCGTTGACGAAAATTGGATTGGTATACGAGAAACGCGCCAGTCCTGATAGCGCCGCATCTCGAGGTGGTGGAGGCACGGATGGCGCCATGTCAAGCGGTGGTGGAGGCACAGGGGGCGGTGAGGGAGATGGGACGCCATCTTGAGACGAACGATGCTCTCTATTCCTCATGACACCTTGCGACATAAACATCATCTGTAGGCACTGCGTCACCTCCTTGTGTATTCCTTCAAGAATTTCCCGCTTCATGCTGTCTAAATCCGCTTGTGAAACGCTGTCCCGTGATCTCCTCTCCGTCCCATTCTCCGTTTGTTTGGCGCCGCGATATATCGCGGAGAGCTCCTCTTCGTTGGCACCACCCTCTGCATCACCCTCGCTTGTTCGATGCTGCTCATCTGTCGCTAGCCGCCGGAACGCACTACCGTGCGATACGCGGAGACTAGATGGGCCATTCTCCTTGTAGGTCGTATGATTCGCGTCTGCATTTCTTCTCCGTGCCTCGTGTAGATCCGTCTCTTTTGTTGGAGAACGCGCATCGAGGTCGTTGTCGTGATCGTCCTTCGCATGTTTGACGATGCGAATGATGTCCTTTCTAATGCTGCTCATGTTTGTACTGCCACGCGCCTCTTCACGTTTGCGGTCCTCGCGAAGCTCATACCTACCAAGAAAAGAAATTATTAGTTTTACTTGATTATTCAAACAACAGGTAACCAGTGTTTTGAAATAGGAATAGTAAAGTTTAGAGCAGTGTGGTAGAAGTAGTAGCAGAAGCAGCAGCATAATAGTATATAGTATAGTGGTTGTGGTAGAAGTAGACGTATGTACTTTTAAAAGAATGCGGATAGATATTGTTGGCGTTTGATTGATTGATTGGTCAAAATCTCATTTCATGAATGCAACAATAAACGACGCAAGCTTTCTTATTTTTATGCTGGTTTAACTCTCACCTCAAACTCGAGATGTCTTGTTTGATTTCATTGAGGTCATCTTCATTGACTCCATCTGCCTTGCGCGCTGCTTTGCACTGGTGGATGTATCTATTCACTAGATGCAAGCTTTCACTAGACGCAAGCTTTCTTATTTTATGCTGGTTTAACTCTCACCTCAAACTCGAGATGTCTTGTTTGATTTCATTGAGGTCATCTTCATTGACCCCGTCTGCCTTGCGCGCAGCTTTGCACTGGTGGATGTATCTATTCACCAGACGTTTCATCACATCTTGGTACTTGTACCGCGCTGAACTGCTCGGCCCTATCGATCCGTCAACATTCTGTTCACACACACAAGATAAACAACAAAATATATTTCTGTTAGTACCAAAAATAATGTAATGGTAGAAAGCAGGCGTACATAGGCTGAACCTAAGTTGGTACGAAAATGAGAAGTGCTAGTATGAGTTGTCGATAATACCAAGTTTTGTTTTGATTTTAATATACAGTGCCTATCTGAAACAATATAATCCCTATAAACTGCTGTATGCTATATTCTCCGGTCATAGGATACAATGCCAGCTTGCACACATGGTGTTCACCATCTCCACTCTCTGGGGAGCATTCATTCATTCCAAGCAGGTTGTATGCATCAAGAAGATCATTTTGTATACGAATATCATTGTAAAGCGCTTAGATGTGATTATCAATCATATTAGGCGCTATATAAATCAAAACATCATTATACAAAGGCATCATTAAGGCAAATACAAGCACAGTTTGGGGGCAATAGTACACACATTTTAGGGGCAATATTACACACATTAAAACATATATATGACCATCGTCATGAACCCTAAGGGTCAAATATAATATATATATATATATATTTTTGATAATACAAGCCTTAATCGAGTCCTTCATGGAGCTGGCTCTCCTCGGTTTCGACTTGTGTTGGTTCTTGATGGTCGGTGAGGAGAGGAGTCCCCGGCAAGCCAGGAGGGCGTACAGCATCGACTTCGGGCTGATGATGAGGTTGAACGGTGGGGGCAAGGTCGACCCTTCGTCAAAATAACTCATCCAGAGTTTGGAGCGAGCGAATTTCCACTCCTGGTCCGCATGATCCTGTAGAATTATGAATACAATAATTATTAGTTATCTTATTTTGGACAAGTTTTCAACTCTTGTGGTTCTGAAAAGTAAGCTTGGAATAATTTGCACAAGGAAAATCTATTTAACAAATATTTTATACAAATACAAACTTAAAGATACTGTCCACTTTTTGCAAGCCAAAATTCAAAATTCAAAATCATTCCTATACACAATACAGTATTTTATGAAGCAATGCTGTATATTTTTCTTTAACCCGTTGAGGACTGGTCCCGAAAATATTCGGGCTTGAGTCTATGGAGAATGCGTCTTATACCAAAATCAATTCGTCCTCAACGGGTTAACATAGGAGAAAATAAAGGTTGAAAAAGAATCTATAAAATGATCAAAGAAACAGTTAAAAACGAGAATTCATAAACTATTTCAATACAAGGGTCTTTGTGGCACAATGGTTGAGCACTGGTCTAGCAGAGCAGAGATTTCGGGTTTGATTGTTTTTTTTTCTTCAAAATAATTTGAGATAAGCTGGTAATTTTTTATTTAAATTTACTTCAGTTTTACCTCTGATCTGAAAGGAGCTGCTCATCATGGCAATGAGCATGTTGAGTTCCCCACACAATCTAAACGAAATATTAGTAATCCATTCTATTTGATAGTATGGACTACTAATACTGCTCTCTTTCATATGAGAAAATTATTTGTGAATGTTTATTCCTTTTATTATTTACCTCAATAATCTGAAAGGAGCTGCTCATCATGGCAATGAGCATGTTGAGTAGGACAATGATAGCCATGAGGTGGTAGACAAGGAATAAAAGCTCCCCCACGATCTCGACGAAATACTGCTGATCCGTGCTGATTTCGATCGCCTTGTTTGGAACCAGCCCAAAGAGGGCCCACATGAGGGTCAGCATTGTGGTATCGAGCCTAGAGGTCAAAGAAAATATAAATGAAAATAATTATGATGATAATAATGATAAATGATGATTATAGTCCTGATGATGATGATGATGATAATAATGATTATAATTTCAATCATCTTGTTTGGAACCAGCCCAAAGAGGGCCCACATGAGGGTCAACATTGTGTTATCAAGCCTAGAGGTCAAAGAAAATAGTAATGAAAATTATGATGATAATAATGATAAATGATGATTATAGTCATGATGATGATGATGATGATGATGATAATAATTATTATAATTTCAATCATCTTGTTGGGAACCAGCCCAAAGAGGGCCCACATGAGGGTCAGCATTGTGTTATCGAGCCTAGAGGTCAAAGAAAATAGTAATGAAAATAATTCTGATATAAAAATGATAAATTATGATTATAATGATAATAATGATGATAATAATTGTAATATTGATATTAAAGTGAAATGGTTGCGAAATATGAAATGGTATACGAACCCAGCAAAATATTCAGCAAACTCTCCGTCGAACGAAGTGCACGCCTTACTGTCTGGCTGATTGGTGCAGACATCCCTGAAACTGGTCAGGTAGTCCGAGTAAAGCTTGTTGAGACCGCAGGCGAACGAACAGACAACGAGGATGAAGATAAGTAGGAACTTTGCTATGTCGATCAGCATGCAGCCAAGGGATATCTGCAGGGGCCCTAGGTATGGGTTTGCCTGGAGAAACAAGCGAGTAAATTGAGTTAAAAGGGAAGAAAGAACAATACAGTTATATGAGTTTGGTTTAACTGGTCCGGTAGTTCGAGTACAGCGTCAACTTGTTGAGACCACAACCAAAAGAACAGACAACGAGGATGGAGACTAAAAGTAGGAACTTTGCTATGTCGATCAGCATACAGCCAAGGGATATATGCAGGGGTAAAAAGAGAAGAAAAATGCTGATGCAACGTTTGCATTATTATGAATATCAATTGTTACATACGTGTAATGAACACCTACATGCTAGGGTCTTGGGGGTCTAGAATGAGTTAGGTGATCTAATTCATTTTTTATAACTATACCATAATATTTAGAATACATAAACAGGGGCATAGCTACGGGGGCCGTGGGGCACCCCCCCCCCCCCCCCCCCACATGCACATAATCTTTGGTTCCTCCAGATGCCCCCTCATCATTTTAAGGTAATTATATTCATTTTGGGCTAAAATCAAAACTTTTATGATAAAAATAATAATTTCCAGCACCAATCATTTCAGACATTTCTGCTAAACGGTCAGGCAAAAACATGTGCTCCTCATGAAAAATCCTAGCTACGTACACCACTGTGCGTATAATGTTCATATTATTATTATTATTATTATATAAACCCATACCTGAAAAAGATATATGATGCGTGCAAAACTGAATACGTTTGCCACGGCAAAGACCCCTTCGGAAAGGAGAGTAGGATCTGAGAAGGTCCACTCTGCCCGGTTTGGTGTCTCTGCGTACTGGCCACGGCTGCGCTGGATAGCCGCCACCAGACGTAGACTATAGACAAAATATGAGAGAAGAAATTAATGATTGAATGAATGAGTGAATCAATCAATCAATCATACAAACACACAATCAATCAATCAATCAATCAATCAATCAATCAATCAATCAATCAATCAATCAATCAATCAATCAATCAATCAATCAATCAATCAATCAAGCAAGCAAGCAAGCAAGCAAGCAAGCAAGCAAGCAAGCAAGCAAGCAAGCAAGCAAGCAAGCAAACAAACAAACAAACAAACAAACAAACAAACAAACATCAATCAATCAATCAATCAATCAATCAATCAATCAATCAATCAATCAATCAATCAATCAATCAATCAATCAATCAATCAAACAAACAAACAAACAAACAAACAAACAAACAAACAAACAAACAAACAAACAAACAAACAAACAAACAAACAAACAATCAATCAATCAATCAATCAATCAATCAATCAATCAATCAATCAATCAATCAATCAATCAATCAATCAATCAATCAATCAATCAATCAATCAATCAATCAATCAATCAATCAATCAATCAATCAATCAATCAATCAATCAATCAATCAATCAATCAATCAATCAATCATACAAACATACAATCAATCATACAAACATACAATCAATCAATCAATGACTCTAACCCAGTGGTTGGTCTTGGCCACGTTCAGTCTTGGTCCCGTTTTTTGTAAATTACGCACCCCCTCCCCCCCCCCCCCCCCCCCCTCCCTCCCCCCTTGAAAAATCCTGGCTACGGGCCTGAATATTACCTGAATGTGCACAAGTAGAGGGACAGCATGAGAAAGTCGAGCCAGTTCCACCACTGTCGAATGTAAGCCCTCAGTCCTTCCTCCCATAGCTGCTTGCACTCGCCCCATACCATACCTTTAAAGGGAAGAGATCATGATATCATGATTATGATGATAAATAGGAATAATTATAATTAGCAGAAGAGAAAGAAGAAAGAGAATAATAATAATAATAATAATATACTCCAGTTATACAGGGTGGCCCAAAAAAAACGGAACGGGGCACTTCCCGAAATAAAGTACCAACATGTTTATGTCCATCGGATAGGGTGTCTTTTCCAATGAAAAATGATACCAAGAACAGTAATTTTGGTCGTGTAGTTTTTGTTTTAGGACGCTGCGAGTGAGACCATGTCAGGTACCAATTTTTTTCAATTTGTACCTAGTCGGCGCCAGTTAATATGCACTCCCTGCCCGTAATACAATTGATCGACCATGCCTATTCTCTCGGCACACGGCTGAGTGCACACTAACAATGGCGTGCGTTATCAACGCTATGAAAGGCGGTACGTGCGATGTATCAAGCACTGGCTTGTTAAAAATTGACAAAAAAGAGAACCTGACATGGTGTCACTCACAGCGCTCTAAAACAAAAACTACACGACCAAATTGACTGTTCTTGGTGTCGTTGTTCATTTGAAAAGACACCCTATCCGATGGACATAATACATTTGTTACTATATTTTGGGAAGTGCCCCGTTCCGTTTTTTGGGGCCACCCTGTATAGTGCCTTATATGATTAATAATCATCTCTAAGCGCTTTACAATGATATTACCCCCGGTCATAGGATACAATACAAACCTGCACACATTGTGTGCACCATCTCCACTCCCTGGGGAGCATTATAATAATAATAATAATAATAATGATAATACAGATAATAATCATGATAATGATAATGATAATGATAATAATAATGATAATTAAAATAATACTAATAATACTAATATTGTAATATTCAACGATATCGATACTTTAAAAAAAAAGATAAAGGATATTGTACAATGATCAACACTCCAATAAATAAAGCAATATCGGGAAATGCACTTTCTAAAGTGGTTATTAGTAGTATGGAACAATAATATGTAATACATTTCTAGTTCTCCTGTTTGCATTGAGTCATATTTTCAAAACTGTTTGTTTCTGAAAGCAATATCGATATTCGTATAATTATTATAATATAATAATGAGTTTATCAACAATTGTTATAATAATATGATGATAGTTATAAGTTAATGTGGATTATCATTCATCCAGTCGAAGTTAATAAGATGATAGTTATATTTTCGATTTAAAAAAGGGGGGGGCACTGCACTAACCGAATACAAAGACCAGTATCAAGCTTTCGATGAAGTCCGGCGACCTACCACGTGACGAGTTCTCCCCCGGAAGTGACGACGCCATGACGAGGAGGAGGAGGAAAAAGATGAAGGACGCGCTGTGGTTCAAGAACTTCATGAACGGCGAGCGGAGCAGGGTGCCGACGGGCGTCCGCGGGAACACGAGGTAGTAGATGGCCATGAACGGGAACAGGCAGATGAGGCCGCAGCAGATGAGGCTCTTGACGAACCAGTTCCGACGTCGCCATCCTGGTAGGCCCTCGTACCAGATGGAGGCGAGGAGCTGCTGCGTGTGCGGGTGCGCCACGAACTGGTTGACGCGTGGAGTTGGGTGGGGTCAATTCAACGAAAAAGTGAAATTGTGTTATATACTGTATATTCAATTTCTGACAAATAATCCTTTTCACCATGATCGCCCTTTAATCAAAATCAGTACAGAGAAAAAGCAGTAGCTACGTTCGAGAGTTATAAAAAAACGACTGTGTATGGGGTTTCTTTTTAAATATCTGACGTCAGTATGAAGTGGTATTGGTCCAACAAGCGGAACATATATATATATAGACTGATTTTTCGGTCTACTACATAGAGTGCCGCAAATTAGATATGTTACGTTTACTTTTTGCTCTTTTTATCCCGGGTCCATTTTTATTTGATTTGATTTATACGGATGACTGCTCGTGTATAATCTAATTTTTAGGTATCTTGTTATCCGAGTGGTTTTTAAAGGGTGATCTCAATATGATAACCTTCAGCGGGCCTTCATTTTGAATATAATCCTTAGTGCAGTGAACTGTGAACATAATAATTGTTTTCTATACCCTTTTTATCTTAATTGATATTAATTATCTTTCATTTATAATATAAAATTTACGATGTATATCATTATGTTTGTAATTTATGATTCATTTTGTATCCACTATTTGCAAGACGCACATAAACGGCGAACTATGGCGAAATGCCATTATTCATTCATTTATTAATTAGTCCATTCATAATCCATTCATTCATTCATCCACTCATACATTCATTCATTCATAATATTATTCATACATTGAGTGTTTTTGCTTTTTAAAAAGCATAACCGTAACAAAAACATATATATAAACAAAGGATAAATAATATGATTCTTCTCTTTCATAAATCAAATATAAATGATAATGAACACAGAAACTAGGGTTTCCCCGGTATACGTATAAGGTCGTACCCGATACCTACGGATTGCTAGACCGGTGCTCTACCAACTGAGCTACAAAAAGCCCTTGTGCTGGTGTTTGTCCAAGAAACCCTTTTTAAAGGGGTAGTACAGTTTTGGTAAGGCTGAACTTTAGTAACCAAACCTGGACATTAACATTATAAACTAATAGTTATAACTCCACCATGCTCGAAAGGTATACAAAATTACAAACGACTAAGTATATAAAAAGCCCGTTATCGTTCAAAAAGAGCCATTAAAACACACGAGGGCGCTTTCTAAAAAGGCATTGGTTTCAACCATTTTTCATACAAAATTATGCATGTGATGTTTTATTGAAATTAAATAGAGAGATCATCAACAACTATTTAAAAAACGCTTTTGAAAAAAAAAATTTTAAATGCAAGGATTTTTTTAATTAAAAAAAAAATCTTCTAATTATTTGGGCCCCAAATAATTATAAGATCAGATATATTTATTGATATTTCAGCCGTTTCTGGGTCGATTTTGACCAAATAAAGTTTATTCTGCCATTAAAATTGCATGTTCTCTCAAATTCGACACTCAGTTTTTCATTACCTTACAAACAAATTGTGATGTGCAGCACCTTCCCTACCAAAACTAAACTACCCCTTTAATTTAAACGGGATATCATTAATCGACTTCTGATAATCAGATAATGTTTCAACGTATACCAACCTGCTTCTGTTCGTATGAACTGAGCTACAAAAAGCCCCTGTGCTGGTGTTCGTCTGTGAAACACTTTTCAATGTTCAGGTTATCCTCAATCGACTAAGGTAATGTTTTAACAACGTTTAGTATAGTCTGAATTAACCGACCCTATACATGGTCATGGGGTCTATACTTTTATATCGGACTTTATACTCTACCCCACTACAACCGACCGTCGAGCGGAATATCGAGACTGATTTTTCGGTCTACATTTAGTACTGACCTGCTTCTGTTCGTATTTGAGCGCCAGTTTCAGTCTCGCCAGGGTCAGCTTCCCGGCATTCATCTCATCTGACCCGTAGTCGTCCTCGTCATCTTCGTCTTCCATGTTCTCCTTGTTCAAAAGTGCGATGACCTCTTCTGTACTGCGACACTGCTCAAGGAGATCCACGGCATATGCTGCCGTCATTTCAATTAGTGGGAAAGGGTGAAATCAGTTACAGTTTCCGTTTATTTCAGTTCAATAACAATTTAAACATTAAAACAATCATATATAAAAGTATAAAACACAAACTATGTAAACCTTTACTTTAGCATGACTTTGTGCACTAAAGGTCGGGTATATTCTTGTATTCGTTCTTTCTCATGGCCAGACGCCGTCTGGACAGGGTCTAAGACACTTTTAATTACTTCACCCTCTTCTAATTTATTTCCCTTTATTCAACCTGTTAGTTTAATACTTGTCATTTACCGTTAATAGCATGTTCACCCAAGGTTTGGATATTCTCCCTCTTTCAAATTGAATTCTTAAAATCGATGTTGGTATTTTACCTTTAGCATGTTCACTCAGAGTCTGGTATATATCCTTGAATTCGTTCTCTATCATGGCCAGTAGCTGCAGCTCCCAGCTGAGCTTGAAGGCCGTCAGGATGTTTAAGGACTAAGATCTTCTTGATTAGTTCTCCCTCTTTCAAATTTAATTCTTAAAATTGATTTTGTTTTGTTTACCTTTAGCATGGTCACTCAAGGTCTGGTATATATCCTTGAATTCGTTCTCTATCATGGCCAGTAACTGCAGCTCCCAGTTGAGCTGAAAGACCGTCAAGACTAAAGGGTCTAATACCCTCTTGGTTTTTTTTCCCTCTTTCAAATTTAATTCTTAAAATCGATGTTGGTATTTTACCTTTGGCATGTTCACTCAGAGTCTGGTATATATCCTTGAACTCGTTCTCTCTCATGGCCAGTCGCTGCAGCTCCCAGCTGAGCTTGAAGGCCGTCATGACAGGATCGTTGCTCGTGAGGGAGATCCAGGCGGGGCTGGCCAGCGCGCGGTACGTGTTGATTCTGTCGAGCGAATAGCGGAGACTGTCCTGCTTCTGCTTCTCCTCGCACACCGCGCACGCGCAGACGCAAGGGTGTGGTTTGTAAATGGTGGCGCCACGTGTCAGCAGCAGCTGCAGGATCTCGAACTGGTTGCAGTGCGCCGCCAGGATGACCGGGGAGATGTCGGGCGAGTAGTCGGAGCTCTCCTGGCCGCGAGACTTGTTTGCTGAGGCCCAGCCTTCGCCGAGCATCTGACGCGAGATGCTCGGGTGGTTCACCATCATTTCCACCATACGATACACGCCTTCTCGGATTGCCTATAATCAGGGATGTCATTACGGTGTCATTATGATAACAATATTGTCATAAAGAGCCATTCTGCATTCGATTTGTACATAACATTTCTTCTAGAGAACGGTTTATACAAAGTGACAAAAGACCTTTAGGACCATATGGAGCACATGAGCCTTCATTTCTCACATATCCAACAAATTAAACAAAGGTACGTTAGCATACAATTTTAATTCATACGAATGTTATCTCTTGAAGAAGGTGTCCTATTAGTCACGATCCCGTCACCATAGGCCGGTGATTACAATTTAGGTACTTTACAAGAATCGTCCAAGAATCAGTATACTGACAAAATAGTCTGAAGTAATGTGGAGCATATAATCCTTAGACACAAGAACAGGTTTTATCGTATAATAATGATAATTTAATACAAACCTGAAGTAATGCATCGCCTATCTCCACGTCAGGTTGAGCCAACAGAAGCTCCACAATCTCCAGGTTCTCATTATCGACGGCTATCTGCAGCGCGCTGCGTCCCAGCAAGTTGGTGACATTGACGTTGACCGGACTGTCCCCTTGAATACATCGGATGATGGTGGCCTTGTCCCCCTTCTCGGCCGCCTCCAGGAACTCCCGCTCCTTGGTGGTGATCCGCTGGCCCTCGCTGAACAGCTGCAGGGGGATGTTACTCACCCCCGAGATGAGCGACAGGTCCGAGCCGACGCCGTTGGTCGTCAGACTAGGCGCCGAGAGGTAGTTGGCTAGGTGGTTGTTGTGGTGGCGGTTGGGCGTTTGGGCTGGAGTTGGGAGGCGATGGGGATTTAGGTCCGAGTTTGTTGATGGTTGAGTAGGCATCGTGACAATTCCGACCACTCTGTGCCGTGAGAATAAGAAGAATATCAACAAGGAAATCATTATTATCAAGATATAGTCGTGTTGTGACCTGGTCTGTAAGGCGTTTGGGTTGGAGTTTGGAGTTGGACAACCCTAGCCCACATTGTGCTGCCAAAAAAAGAAAGAATATCAACAAGACAGGACGTAATAATAAAACTGTTAACGAAAGTGAAATTTGAAAAAAAATAAAATCAGTTCAATGTTTTTATTGGTAATAAGGATACAACATGGTATGACAGATTTCTAATGAAGTTTTGTGGATTGGAACAATGTTACTAGATCCCTTGTATTACTTTTGCTTGTCAGACGTAAGTGCCCCCCCCCCCCCCCCCCTCTATTTCCCTCGGCAAATTGTGTCCTTACGCCAATGGCTATATTAAGCAAATAATTACCGTTGGTGAAGGTGATGGGAACTATCACTTCCAAGGCGATCTGGATGTAGCTATCTTTCCGAAGCTGAGGAAAGATAGCGTATACATTCAGATCGCCGAGGAAGTGATAGTTTGCCATCGCCTGAAACCAAAAGGTGATTATTTGCTTTATATTCCTTTATATTCCACATCGGAAACATTTCACTGGTAGGGTCTACGAGAAAGACAATCTAACTGTTTTCCGCCATTTTGTAGAGCAACAAGTCATCAATTAACAGCTAGCAAACTGTGTAAGATACGTACAGTGCATGCAGTACTTACGTACGTACGTATACGCTGCTGCGTTGAAGATAGTACACAGTGCAACGCACTTTCACCGAAGATAGTACACAGTGCACCCAAGATAGTACACAGTGTAACGAACTTTTCTTCTCCCATCAATGATGGGCGAAACTACATGTATGTTTCATCACGTGATTAACTTTTGACCAATCGTAGAGCAAGATTATTAGTATGTGGAATATAATATAAGATATCTTATGCAGATATGAACATACGGGTGCCGACCGACAATCGAATTGAAACAATATGAAATTAAAGTACCTCGGCATCGGCTATACTAGGTATATTAAAGGGATCTTGTAGCATTGTCAATATCCTCAAAATGTACTTAAAACTCTAATGATTATCGTATACCTCATTGTATTCGTATTACCAATAGAAGCATGGAACAGCTTTCGGTTTTCCAAATGTCTCTTCCACTATAATATTTTGGTATTCAGATTTATAACTCCAATTAATTATTATAACCGTGTACAAAGTCAGTGCAATGAGTTAGCGCGAGTATCACTTTGCATTTTCGCTCATAACTCGGTCATATGACATTCACTTACCATGCAATTTTACACATCACTTAGTTGACATAGGCTACTGTATTAGATCGCAGAAATACACATGTTATCTACCATTAGCCAGTTTTTGCACACGTCAACAAGGTTACTAAATCCCTTTAAGACAAACACGATTCGAAACATCATTATAGTAAAGGCGTTTATTATGTTCACATACAGAGTGGTTACAAAAAAGCGGAACCCAGCTTCCACTAGCAATATCCCATCGAATAAACATAATTATGTTTATCGCAATATGCCATCGCAAAGATAATTTATTACTCTTTCATATATATGATACCATATTCGTAATTATTAAGCTTGTGGTTATCAAACTGCAAACATTTTGAATAAGCAATGCTATAATTGCTTTGCGCACGAGATTTTGATCTACTGATCAACACAGTCGCAAATAACGTTAATTCATTGAAACCTTTCCTTTTGTTCTTCTGTCTTCTTAAACTGTACACAAATGGACATGGAGATACTTTCTAAATCAGTGCCTTGCCTGACCATGCAACTGACCACTGAACAGCGTGCTTTTTTATTCATTAAGTGGAATTGCTCTGGGAGTCTCCAGCAAGTTGCTGAGGCTTTTTACCATAATTTCCCCGATTGTGATGCACCCTCAAAATCCACAATTTGGGGGAATATGAGGAAGTATGAAATGGAAGGGACTAGTCTGAATCTAAACAAGGGTTGTTCTGAGAGGAGAAGGTCCATTCGGACACCACTGGGATCATAATATGAAGACGAATTAAGGTCTACATCACTCAGCCGAAAGATATACATAAGATATCCGCAATCGCATCATCAGGGAGTTCGATACCTTGTGCCAGCCCCGTGCCAGCAGGGGAATGTGGTCAGACGGGCTATGAGAGCCATGGTGACACGAGCACAAACCTGTGCGGGCAGACAAAGCGGGTCATGTGGAAGGACATTGGGGATACTTAGCCCTGGACTCTTTTCGAAGTGGAATAAATGTCAAGCTATGAATACAGAAACATCATGAAATATTCTTGACTTTGTCTTTGTTTCATGATTTGCATTGCATTAAACAATAACTTTCTACTCTTGTGCGCAAACTACTTTTTTACACAAATCTGTTAAGGTCATTTATATTCATTCATGCATGACGCTATCGAAACATATTTGGTATCAAACGAAAGATCACGAATTCACCTTTCATATGACATATTACCATAAACATAATTATGTTTATTAGACGAGATACTGCTGGTGGAAGTTGTGTTCGGCTTTTTTCGAAACATTCTGTATATGCAAGAATTGGCAAAGGACTGATAAAGGAATCACGTGCTTTGTGTCCACTGAGTGATTATGTGAAATGTATACGGCTAAGAATTTAGTAAAAATGCTAAGTGATATTTGTTAATTCATTGTTAACTCATTAGCATAAGTTTTTTTACACATGCAGTTGGAAATAAGGACCCTGGAATTTCTTTCTTTCAAATTTAATCATAAATATCTCAATAAAAACGATTAACATTTGGAGAGAAAAAAATAAGCAAAGCTGGTGTCATAATAATAATAATAATGATGGCTACTATATAGCATTATGCTCCATCTTGTGATGCTCGTGGCGCATCACTATTATTATCCCGGTCATTGGAAACACTGCAATCAATCCAGCACAGAAAATGCACATTTTCCACTCTGTGGGGAGTAAGAGGAAAACAGCCAGGCATAAAAGAACCACAAGAGAAAGATGAGATGCTAATGAGTTCGGTCAATATTCAGACAAAGCTACATCTTCACAGTATTAGTATCGTAACAAGCGTTTGTTTGATTATGTCGTAAATGTCAGCCCCCAGTGGCGTTGCTACAAGGGGGGGGGGGGGGGGGGCATATATGCCCCTAATAATTTGTCACAAACAATAACAAAACATAAGGGGACAATATCTGTGAAAAGAAGGAAATATACTGAGTGAGCCTCCCCCCCTCCCCCTCCAATCAGTCCAACCACACTACGCTATACTGTCTCATGGGGTGATATAAGTAGAACAGAATAATGAACATTGTTTTGGAAAAGGGTCATGTGTTTTTGAGTCCATGTTTTCTTCATTCGCAAAAGATTTTCACATTGTCGACACTTGTACAATTGAAGAGATCTTGTAACTTTATCATAATCGAATAAATTAACTTGCAAAATGTATAGCGGTCCGTTCATAGTTACGTTGCTGTTTTTCTCCTATATACTGAACCCAGAGTTTTGCAATTTTCACTTGTTATTAAGATATTTATGATTTAATACACAAACTAACATTCAAAATGCACACACAAACCAACATGCAAAATGCACACACAAACCAACATTCAAAATGCACACACAAACTAATATTCAAAATGCACACACAATCTCACATTCAAAATGCGATCTTTCCTCCCAAAAAGTAAAGGTATATAGAAATATAGCTCAGTAAACTTAGATGCAAAACTAAGGAACACAGGATCAGATCAATGTAAGTAGCAATCTTCATGCACAATAATAATTTAAATGAGCTGCATAATAAAGATTGCGAGAATGAATGGGAAAGGAAACGGACGTGAAACGCAGTTTAAATAAACGTGTGAAAATGTTCCTACCAAAATTGTATCAATTATAAAATTGTAAAATATGTCGGATATAAGGATGAGATTTTACAGAGTGACTATAATCATAAAAGTACAAGTATATATTAATAAAGAACAAAATATTCATTAATTATATATAAAAGAAATTGACAAATACAATACGGCTTCGCCTTCTTCCTGCTTTACATAAATTGCAAGAACAAATCATAACTGATTGCAACTTAAAACAACATATTGTGTATATAAATTTGACCATAATATCCACTTTGCCAGGCTCTCCTCTCCTAGGTGCATGTCTCCGGGCAATAGTAAAGAATTTTACTTTTGTGAGCCCCGGCCCACTTGTAACTGTCCCTTTTCTCCCCGTCCTTCACTTTCTTTATTGACTGTTTGTATTTTGTATTTTGTATATACTCTGTATTTGTTTGAATTTTGGCCGAATAAATAATTATAATAATAATAACATGTATATGAAGAGCTTAGTTCCAAAAGGCGCTAAATCCACTTTCCATACAATTTTGTTAACGCTATCATGTATACTACACTAATCAGCTGCGTATCTATCTAGAAATCCAAATTTTAGGAAAAATTACACAATCCGCATGAAAATATGGAGCTTTCAATTTTCATTTGTGTACAAAGTTGAACTGAAAGAAACCTGCTTTTCTCCAAAAAGTGGAAAAGTGGATTTAGCGCCTTTTGGAATTAAGCTCTTCATATGCTCTTTTTCAGCTCCCTTTCAAAAGATCAGGCGCCATGATTATACGAGATATGAATATGATAAAATGTACATGCACAATTAAAAGCCAAGGGTCCGTTTTGCATAACAATAATTCAAAAACACAATTTCCGCCGTGTGATTTGGCACGATGGATCAATATTAACAACAGAAAAAATCATGCAAGTAACAATATTACCTTCCCCTGCATGAGTCTGTTGAATAACCAGCAAAGCAACTAAATCCAAAATGATTGAGCACCGATTTACAAAGTAATGTAAATAATCAATACACAAGCATAACATGTCGAGTGATTGGTAAGTAAATTAAAGGGATCTAGTAACTTTGTTGAGATGTGCAAAAACTGATGAATGGTTGATGCAATGTATACTGTTGTTATCTCATATGTCCTCAGGGTATTGTGTGAAAATTTCAGGTCAAATGGACAATGTATGGCCAAGTAATGAGCGAAAATGCAAAGTGATATTGGGTGATATTCACCAACTCACTGCATTCACTTTGTACAGGGATGAAAATCTCGCCCGGAGATTTTCTTATCTAAATACTTCAATCATACATATCTTTGTAATGAAAGGGAAATTTGAAAAACCGAAAGCTGTCCCATGATTTTATTGTTAATACGAATACAACAAGGTATAAAGGAACCGCTAGAATTACAATTTTATTTTGAGGATTTGGACAATGTTACTAAGTCCCTTTAATGGTACATCCATTAAATGACCGCCACGTTGATAAAGTGCTCATCCGCAATGTAACCTAAATCGCCTCTACAACAATCATGTATACATCCTCTGAGATGCGTTTATTGTGTGTATATAAGGCAAACATCTATGCAGACATCTCATGCATATCAAAATGCATCATTAGTATGACTGTATCGAATCAATGCATGCATACCCGTTGATCTATTCGCGCTGCTGAGGATAAAAGGATGTGTGCGAAACTGCGAATTCACTTTTCCGAACGTGCGAAGTCGGCGGAGACATAATAGTCGTAAAATTAGGCTAAATCATTGGCATCATCTTGATAACGATCGAGATGAAAAGTAGATAGATGACTTCTCACTACTGAATGCAAATTATAAGATGGAGGTGTGGCTTAATTATAAGATAAATCATTTAGTGAAAGTAGAAAGCATCAACTTGTAATGAAATGTCGACTATTAATGTTTCTGAGTGACTTTCGGTGATAAAAAAAAGAAAGTACTGATGATCAAACCTGTCTTAGCGGCCACCTTTCTATATATAGCAGCTAAAGTGCCTGTAATGGCCACCCAACGTATTACCCCGGCAAAATCAGTCCCGCATATTAGGAAAACAATGTGCTACAACCTGTCTACGGAGGCCATTTTGACAAGTTTTCACAAGTATTTGTCTGTATAGTGATTGAACATGGTGAAATTGGTACAATAGCATCATCTTAGTAGCCATGGCAACGAAATGTCGAATGCTGAATACCAATGAGATGGATGTGCGATTTGCGAGAAAACAATTTAGTAAAAGTCGTATGCATTCTGCGGCATCATCTTAGTAACCATGGTAACGATCGAGATGGAGTGAATGCAATTAGATGGACGTGTGTTGCTTAAAATTAAAACATGTTACTATAGCCATGCTAGTGAAAGTGGCGTGCGTCGTTTATAGAAGTGCATGACGTTGCTAGGGGGCACGGGGGGGGGGGGGGGGGGGGGGGGGCGTGTCCCCCAATAATTTGTCCAAAACGATACTAAACATAATAGGACAAATTTGTGTAAAAATAAAGAAATACAGAAGGTGTGCCAACCTTCCAATCATTCACACCCCCCCCCCCTCCCCCCTCCCCCCTCCCCCCCTCCCCCCCTCCCCCCCCCCCCCCCCCCCCCCCAAAAAAAATATATCAACCCAACCACGCTATACGTCACTGGTGTAGTATATCATCTTGATAACGATCAAGATGTTCACTATCGAAAGATAAAACATTAAACAAAGTAATTAAACAATTGTGAAAGTCGCACTATATAGCGTTACCTTGGTAACGAGATATAGACTATTGAATGCAAATGAATGACAATTGATAAAATAAAATAAAATTTAAACCTTCAATAAAAGTGCAATATCTTGATAACATGATTTCGACTACTGGATGGAAATGACTGCGATGGATATAATGTTTAAAGGGATCTATATAGTAACTTTGTTGACATGTGCAAAAAGTGATGAATGGTTGATACAATGGGTATTGTTGTGATCTGATGTGATTCGATGAGGACGGGGCGCTAAAGTTATGATCAATGATAGGCTATACAATAGTCAATAAAATTGCATCTAATATAAGGAAGGGGTGCTAAAGGTGTGATCAATTAAATCCACACCAGTTAACTGATGTTAGGATAACGCCGATTGTGCATTTTTAACAATGATGAACAATATCCAATAACATTGCATGCAAAATAAGGAAGGGGTGCTAACTGGGATCAATAAGTCCACGGCAACATATGAAGAGTTTCGATGCATAAGGCACTATCTTCAATTTTGCCAATTTAAGACATTACTAGCGATAAAATCTGACGAAATATAAATAAATAAATCAAATAGAGACGATTTTTCAAACCTAGCCGGTTCTTTGTCGATGCTAATGAGTATGTAACATAACAAAACAAGAAATAATAATAAAATGTATGATATAAAGTGTTTATTAAACAGAAATAGCTTTAAGCGAAATATCCTTTAAAGGGGTTAATTTATATCGTACAACGGCGGCATTACTCTTTCTTTTTTTTCTTTTTCAAAATCGGTGTTAAATTCGTTTTGTAACGAAATTCGTCAGCTGAACAGATGCTTCCTCACATCACCTAATGATTAATCCATAGTTGGCATCTATGCATACGACCATAATTGGCCTTAGTTTATGATGATAATAATAATAATTATGATGACAGATTAACCCTCAGAGTGCCAATTAAAAGACCCAGTTCTTTAGACAAGGTTAATGTCAAGTTCAGCTTGGTAAAAATCGTACACTAATTATCCGTATGTGTTAGGAACAAAGCCATAATTATGTTATACATGCAATGTTAATTTGTATACGTGAATTGAGCCTATTGTGGTACTCGTAGCATTACTGACTTAATAGGATCTTGTGCAAAATTAAATCAAAGTAATTAAAATTGAATAATCCCACATATAGGTTTTATTGTGGGTGAGGCAGTAATAATATTGCCTGACTATTACCCGATACGCGTTCGTGCGTGGCTTCTCGTTGGTTGTTTAATATGCTCCCGATGGAGATGAAGTTGCACACACCTATGATAATATCTTGAATTGTTCCGATTGATCGGAGATATATATACCAATATTTCTGTTTCTATATACAGCACTTTTAAACTTGTATTTATGAGCGTTATGATATTTACAAATGTTATAATCATTATTGTAACTAATACATACACAGAATCAGACACAAGGGCACCATGCCTGAAAATCAATATAATTTAGATTCCTCAGGGGCTGTGCACTACTCCTTTTCTCTTTTTCTTTCTCTGTAAATGCGCGATTATTATAATACTCGCACCGCACCATTATCCACTTCGCCGTATAATGTGGCGGCGTAGAGCGTTGCTATTAGCAACTGTAAATCGGCACAATGGAGCTTATTCGTGTCATGTACGGGTTCCTTTTTATAAGAAGGTTGTACACGCATAATTCTTGTATCACTCTGTATTCGTTATCCATTATAGACACACGCGCACAATCACATGCACGCTATTAATAATGCTCGCGCTTGTGTGTTATCATGAAATGATTGTTCGGTTTTTAACATAATTTCACTAATTAATTCATTAAACAGCTGGTAAGGTGTTAATGAAGACATTGCAATATTAATTTAGGCATAAATGGGGAAGATACCGTATACGTGGAAGCCGTATGCTGAGATTTCGCGATCTTTGCACAGTATTTTCTGTGATATAATGGCATAAGGATTCAAGAGCCTATAACTAAGAACCAAAATGTACACATACTTATTCGAATTATGATTTGATAGCATCATAGTAGGGGTGGAGTCGGATTTTTTTCTTTCTCGGGAACAAGGTTTTACATTTTATATGAAATTGAGATGAATATCACTCAAAGCAGACATAACAAATACACATTTTTGCAAAGAAATAGTATTAAGAATTACCTAAACAATATGGTTTTACTGCAGGGGCGTCGATCACGGGGGGGATGGGGGGGATATATCCCCCCAATATTTCAGGTGGGGGGATGGCCTGTATTATCATCCCCCCCAATATTTGGGGTTCAAAAATATATAATAACATTAAAATTAAGGAGCATTGCCCCTCTCATGAATGGAAGTTGTTACTATATATAGTCTTCTTTAAACCACTTTTTGATAATGCTAAACTGCCCAAATCCAAAATCTTCCGGGGCTGCGCCCCTGGAACCCCCATTAAGGTTATTTGACCAGTACCAGCATGTACTCATTAAATAGTTGTATTCAGGACTTCTCTCTTGGCAAACTTTCAGGCGATTCTGGCCCACTGTGCGTTTGCGCTTCGCTCAACTAAAATTGAGCTAACTATTCAATAGTTAATTGTATTTCTGGATATTACAAATCCCAAAGCTTCCGGGGGCTTCGCCCCCTGGACCCCCAATAAGCTTTCCAATGTTGGTATCCTTGACTTATTCTATTCAGGGTTCCATCAGGATGATTGCAATCGGCAGTATTTATCTATCAGGCTAAAATTCATCCATACTTGGACAGTGCCCGCATCATAACAGGATGCAATGTGCACTTAATAATCTTCCAATATCTAAACAGCTAATTCAAAGAAAATGTACATATAGACAACATCTTTATATCTGGATATTACAAATCCCAAAGCTTCCGGGGGCTCCGCCCCCTGGACCCCCAATAAGCTTCCCAATGTGGGTATCCCATGACTGGTGCTATTCAGGGGTCCATCAGAATGCTTGCATATATGTATCTATCAGGCTAAAGTTCATATTGGACAAAGCCCAGCTCATAACATGATGCGCACTTAATAATCTTCCAATTTCTAAACAGCTGAATTCAAAAGCTTTGCCCCACCAACCCCCCCCCCCCCCCCCCCCCCCTCAGCCATAAAAAAACCCGGGCACGCTGCTGGGTTGGCGCTTCGCTCCCTCGCCAGAGATGGTCAAAATGACGAATCATCCCCCCCAATGGTGAGAAGAAATCGACGCACTTGGGTTTTAGATTAACGTGCTTTCCCCTCCCCCACCCCCTTTTTTTCTTCATGAACACTCGAATTAAAGGTAGTGTTGAGTATTGGTATTTCCCGAAGTGCCCCCCGATATTTTTGTGTGAGATAATGAAAAACTGACTGTCAAATTCGAAAGAACATACAATTTTAATGACATAATAAACTTTATTTCAAGATCAACTTCGGTTCAGAAACGGCTGAAATATCCATAAATATATTTTTATTCAAAATGTTCTTCACCGGCAATCTCTATTGAATCATTATTTTAACAAACATTAAATGCACAATTTTGTATGAAAAAAGGCTAAAACCAATGATTTGTTTAAATAGCGCCCTCTTGAGTCGTAACGGCTCTTTTTGAATGATAACAGGGGGTTTTACTTATAGTCGTTTGTAATTGTGTATACTTTTCGAGCATGGTGAAGTTAACTATTACTCAGTGTACCGTAATGGTGCAGGTTTTTGTTACTAAAGTTAAGTTTGACCAATACTCAACTATCCCTTTAAGTCGAGCCCGGGTTTGCAAAAGTCTATATATAATTGCAAAGCTTACAACCCGGGCCCAGTAAAAATATCAACCGAAACGATCATTGTTTTCTACCATCCAAATCAGCTTAGCCTTATTCAATGAATAATTGTTGTTTTTGTGTTCTTTATTATACCAAAATTATATACTGCATGCATTTACCAACATAAGTATTTACTAACCTTTTTTTATGAATTATTCATCACCATTCATATCAATCAACCATAGATCATGGACATGGTCGCGATCATTACGTCCCACTTTTGCCCAAGGGGACGCTCCTTAGGCAAAATAGAATAATCATTCGCTTCTGAAAGAAAGTGTACGACACTTTTTTTTTAATAATCAGAGACCTATTTTTGTTTGACATAACCTATAAATACATTGTCTAACAATAATCGTTAGGTGTTTTTTATATTCTTTTTCTTTTCTTAAATTGCAGTTTTACGCGCAATATTAGAAAAAATTGCATACTTTTCTTTTTGGTCGGATTGAACATAATGTTGGAGCATAAATATTATCTATCTTATATCTATTGTTCTATTACACAATTTGCTATGCATGTCCAATACCCACCCTTTACCCATGTGCCTTCTTCAAGTTCTTCTTCGTGAACTTTGTGTTCTATTCGGTCAGTACACCCATGGAAGTAGGAGTGCAAACTCCTACTTCCATGGTACACCACCTCCCAAAACAATCTGAACATTTTCATGATTTTTTCAAATCCAACAAAAACTATAACCACAAACACCTAATTCCAATAAAAACCCATTTCGGGTTTAGGGTTTGCAATTTTAGATTCATGTAGATTATCTGTTTAGAAAACATTTTCATGAAAAAACAGCATTATATTGATATTTCCAATCCATTCCATACCCATAAAGAACTATTCATAATCATGATGATATCGATGACAAAATACTAATATATACCTCTCCGTTGGGGGCGAGCTTCAAATTGCAATTATACTTTTGCTCAAGTATACACCGCAGATTTACGTCGCATAGAATGGCTTCACACATCGCACGCATAGCTAGCGTCTCGATGGTGAAGGGAAGCCATTAGTCAGGCTGGCAATATTTTGAATTGCCGTAGCGTACGTTTTTACAGTATATACCTGCAGTATAATGTACGAACTATATATATACTAGCTGCGGAATACATGACAATATGCGACATATATTCCATTTGGTCACGGCATAACTTCTCGACTTTATGATGTTCAAGCCTGTGTAATGTTATAGTTGCGGAAATGGAACCATTTTGAAAGAATTGTGGCTGGCTTTTTGGAATATAGTTCACTCGACTTTCGCGGAGCGCAGCCCCAGGCGGCCCATCACCGCCACTGGAGATTGTCAACACGTCAACGAATATATTGCTGCTTTTCCGTGTAACTACATACGTGAGTATAAACTATAATAATAATATTGACATAAACCATTAATAACTTATGAGCTTCAAATACAGTACAAAATGTGATAACACTTGAATACGAAGGAGGCCGAGGCAGGTCAAGGAGGAAATATAAACAAATTTCATTTCATTTCATTTCATTTATTTTATTTCAACCAAATATCAAAATATATAAAAGACAAGGAAATCAACAAATGGTTGCGGTGCCCCTTGAAAGCAAAGCTTGTGAGCGGGGCACCTTAAGAACATAATCAACTAATTAATCAAATACAATTTTACAAATAATTACTAATTAAGTATAAGGCAAAAACAATCGCATGTACACACCAAAATAGAGAAAACAGATTAAGAATTGAAATAAAGCAGAAGATAAAAGAAGGAGTAAAGGGGTCAAGGAGAAGAAGGGTGAAGTAATAGGAATGGGACAAATATACAAGATAAGAATATAATAACAATAACGAATTGATGTCTATTCAATCACAGAGCTCTCAGCTCTCTAAGTAAAAAATTAGCAAGTTTACTTTGTACAAATGTACATGTATGCCATAATTTTTGGAGAATTCTGCAGGATTAATGATTTTGCTAATAAAACTGCATGAGGTATGAGGTTATGGGTACGACCACATCTACACTGTAAGATGGTTCTGTATATACATACAGTAACCATTTACCTTACACTAGTGCTAATCGCGGTCGAAGTAACTTTTACCTTTTTTCTCTCTCACATACCTTCTCTTTCTCACTTCTTTTGCACTCCATCAATACATGAATGTATTGTGCCACTTTTTTATTATTTTTTATTATATAAATGCGAATACAATACGTTCTGCTATACTCACCAAATCTGCATTTTCAGCGGTAAAATGTTGTGGGTCCGGCTTCCTTCGGGAATTGGCAGGAAATGGCCGCGTACACACGCCACCTATGGCTGGCTATGGCATAACATATCGCGCGGTACGGTAGCTCTATATCGATATCATGTAAACATGAAAGTTCGTTTACTAGTCTTTTACAAAGCGTACTTGAATGTATGTTGGTAGCAGAGCGTGATGACAGGCTTCACATAATTACGGCGTTAATAGTCAACGTCTTGATGGAAGATCAACATCCGATCTCGAATGGTCAACACTCGAAGAGACCAGCGTCACGTAACTAACATCGCCAGGCAATGCATTGTCTCGCATGTACGTAATTGTGGCGTAGAGAGCGCACTCTGACTCGGACCAGAAAAATACTGAGTCGCCATTATAACACAGGAAGCATGCTAGAAAGAGGCTTGATACGTTGATGTATCTTCGAAAATGGGCTAATTTCTACCTTTTTGCCAATATTTTCCCAAATTAAAGTGCCATCAGGAGTAAAATGGTGAGTTAATGCATTCAACATGTTTCTTAGAGTATGAATGTGAAGCATAATTTTCATGCTTTGGTTGTGTTAATTTAACATAATTTTCGGAAGATGTAGTGCATGGTTCCCTTACGTTCATACCACGTAAGTGAATGGCAATGAGTGTATGTGTGGGTACGACGTGAATGTACGAAAGTGGCCTTCATATATCACTCGCGCGGTATCCAAAAGTGCTTGTACAAACGGTAAAGTGAGCGGGGAAGGGGTTGTAAATAAACCCGTCAAAAAAAGTTCGGAAACTCAAGTTTGATCGATCATATCTCTCATATTTTTTAATTAGCATTATATTCGAAATTGGTGTCACAATAAAGCCTCATTATATACCTTTCAAACGGTGCATTATGTGTAGTGATTATGCAATTTGGGCGATTGCAGTAGCCCAGAGAATAGGGGGAGGCAGGAAGTGAAATGTCGCAAAATGGCTCAATGCATTTAATTTCAAGGCACAACTGAGTCATCACTATTCATGCGTTTTCAATTGAATTCTTCTCATTCATGGCCAACTCATTCAAGTCGCATTACATCCTCCACACAATGGTAAAAGACACCGACAACAAATCAGAGCGTTTTGAAATGGGTCACTTTTGAAGCTCCCCCACATTCATCTCCCTGCAGCCGCCCTTTACAAAAATCATTATAAATTTCACATTTTCATACAGAAGAGTTGTTGGGCTTTCCGTTGATATCAATTTGAATCATGAATATTTCATTTAAAATGCTAAAAAATCCTCCCAAAAGCTCGAAAAAAATGCAACGCTCTGATTTTTTGTCAACTCCATATTTGTTGTCTGATTTCACACTCGACCCATCTCCATATTCCGGTTTGCTGCGCACAACCCATTTGCCTAATCATTACGATCAATATGCCATCGTAATGAAAAGATAATTTCCATTAAAATGGTATCAAATTCCAATGATTTTGATGAATGGAAAGGGTGGCAGTATTCAATAGAAAGTGAACTTTCAAAAAATTGGTCAGCACAGTCATGCACTCGTAAATTAAATGCATTGAGCCATTTTGCGACATTTCACTTCCTGCCTCCCCCTATTCTCTGGGCTACTGCAATCGCCCCAATTGCATAATCACTACACATAATGCACCGTTTGAAAGGTATATAATGAGGCTTTATTGTGACACCAATTTCGAGAGATATGATCGATCAAACTTGAGTAACTTCCGAACTTTTTTTGAGGGGTTTAGTTGATGTGTACTGGACTCTGTTCAAAACAACAAAAATGAGGTTATTTTATAGGTCAATATTTACCTGTTGGTGCATTAAAAATTGTGTCTAATTTGCTAATTTTTTCTTCAGGGCCGCAGGGCCACTTTTATTACACTGTTAGTTACAATTACACAACAACATCTAGAAACTTTGTTGACAAGTGCAAAAAGTGATGAGTGAGTAATGTATTGGTGTGATCAGTGATATGTCTACAAAGTAATGTGTGAAAATCAAAATATCATGTTAATTATATGTTTGTTGGCCGAGATATGAGCAAAAATGCAATGTGATATTCACAACTCATTGCTCTTAGTCTTACTCTGTACACGTATGAAATTATCCCTTTGACATCTGAACACCTTGAACGAAATGGAAATTTGAAAAACAAAAACCTGTCCTATGCTTTTATTGTTTAATATGACAATGTCTGATCTGGAGAACCACAGCCACTAGAGGTCCAAGTAAGTTTTGAGGATTTGGACAATGTTACTAATACTAAGTACGGTACCTTTAATTGACGCATTTCAGATGAGACTTGGGTCTTGGAGCGCAGATTCCTAGCAGGACAATATACTTTTTTTTAATTTGTAAAAGTATTCAGGCATGTTTGTCGGGGCCATTAAATATAGAGTGAGACTCCCAGGATAAACCGTCTTCAGATCCAATAAATATGATATTATTTTGTTCTTGCTGATAATTGATATTTAAATCTTTTCTTGGGGATTTTCATCGCTATGTACACGGGGAGATAGAAACAACATTCAAGGAGTGGAGTAGAAAGTGGAAATTAAAAGTAATAGATTTTAAGGTCAAGGACACACATAGCTATATTTAGTGTTGTGCGGAGTTACACCTCTCCCGTTTGCTGCAGTATCCAACACAAAAATATTTATGCTGGTCAATTTCTCCCTCCATTTACCAGCAAATACAAAAAAACTTTTGTTTATGTGATCCACAATTCATATAATTTTATAATAATTACCACCTTTGTTGTTTTGAAGACTGCAAAATGTAGAAAAAATGTTGAATGGAACAATGTGACATACAAATGGCCGGTATGCTTAAAGGGATAGTTGAGTTTTGGTATAGAGGGCGCTACACATAATATTTTTTTGTGAGATAATGAATAACTGAGTGTCAAATTTGAAAGAGCATACAATTTTAATGACAGAATAAACTTTATTTGATCAAAATCGGTTCAGAAATGGCTGAAATATCCATAAACGTACCCATAAATTTGTAATAAATGTGGGGCCCCACAGTTATTAGAGAATTTTGAACCAACCGTAACAAATTGTTTTTAAATGCTTCCTCTTTTCAAAAAATGTCAAAAGAAGTTTTTGGTTGTTGATTATCTCTCTATCTAATCACTATTTTTACAAACCATCACATGCACGATATTTGATTTAAAATGGTTGAAACCAATGAGTTTTAAGAGGGCGCCCTCTTGAGTTTGAACGGCTCTTTTTTAATGATAATAGGCTTTTTATTTAGGCGTATGTAATTTTGTATTCCTTTCTAGCATGGTGGAGTAATAACTATTAGTTTGTAATGTCATGGTGCAGGTTTTGGTTACTAAAATTCCATTTGCCCAAAACTGTACTCTTCACCAGAACTCAACTATCCCTTTAACTCCATAAAGGTGTATTGCGTGTAAATGGTCCCGCTGACTGGACCATGTACTTTAGTAGATGTTGTCAAGGATATCATATGATAATGTATTAATTAAGAGGCTCCAATTTAAAAAAAAATATTGCATTGCCCAATCAAGCAAATGAACAAACTTTCTCTCAATTTTTGAGCTCTAGCATGATGCAGGTATCCTAAGTTTAAATTTAAACTGAAAAATGTGATTATTATTATTTTGTTTGTTCACTTTAAATACCTTCTTGACATGACGTCACTTAAATGTTTTTGAGCTGATATTGCAATTGATAATGAAATTGAATTATACGATTTAAGTGGATGTGTCTTATATTGTTTTGATTGGAATTTTGTCCTCTATTTATAATTTATAAAAGATGAAAATGGCAAAGTCAGTTGGTCTAGGCAGTTTCCTGGGTCACAGGAAATACAAGACCCCACCCCAATAGCTAAGCCACTGCACATGTTGTAAACGTTATTGATCAAGCCTCCACAATATCTCTTTTCTGTATTTTCCATTCGGGCAAGTAAAATCATACATTTTGTTATTTTACTTGCCCCAATATAACATTTACTTGCCCCAATATAACATTTACTTGCCCCAATATAACATTTACTTGCCATCTTACTTCTAGTTCTAGATGAGATTAACACCATGTATTCAAAAAATTACACTGTTCTTGTAGCTGAACAATTATTTAGTAATTTTAGTTGCCTGATTGGGCAAGCAAACTAGAAAATTTGTAATACTTTACATTTACTTGCCCGATACTTGCACTGGGCATTCGCAAGCAGGCAATGTTAGAAATTACTTCTAGCCCAATATACATCTAGAATATTCATGCATCTGACAAAACCGATGGGGTTTTTAACCCGTTGAGGACTGGTCCCGAAATATTTCGGGCTCGAGTCTATGGAGAATGCGTGTTATACCAAAATCAATTCGTCCTCAACGGGTTAAGTTACTCAATAAGACTTAAACTCAGGGATAGAAAAGTTTTGGTAAAGAAAACTAAAACAAGCACATTATAAAAACTAATATAAGTTATATAACTCAACAGTGCTTGAATGGTAGAAAAAAGCACATTAATGGCTTAGTTAGAAGGTTGTTTTCATTCAAATAGTTGCCATTAACATTAGAGGGTGCCCTTATGACACCTAAGAGGCTAAGAATTTCAACCATTTCTTGTCAAAATTGTGGATGTTGGTTTTATTGATATTTAATTCTATTTTATGAGTGGGGCGGGGGGGGGGGGGGGGGGGGGCGGGCACATGCCCCCTGTAGCTAAGCCACTGGTTCTGGTTTGGGAGGCACTTCTCAAAGAGCTTCAAAAAAAGAAACTAGTAGACCTGTGTAGAAACTGAAAAATAACAATTTTCAAAACAAAACAAAGTCTGTTTCCAATCAGAACTCTTCCAGAAACAGAGTAAATATCAATAGATCATGTTATTTGTGTAAAGGTTCTGTCATTTATGTGTTCAAGTATTTTAGTAGAAGAATTATTTATGAATTCATATAGATTGTCAAAATCTGCAAAAATTACTTAGAACTCCAGCATTTCTCATATACCTTGTTGAATTGTTAGAAGCGTGGGACAGGTTTTTGTTTTCCAAATTTCTTTAAAAAATATATATTCATGATTGAGATGTTCAGAATGTAAATCCTCCATTGGAGACATTTGACTGTGTTAGTGACATTCATTTACCCACATGTACATGTTCATGTTTGTATTTCACACATAACTTTGCGAACAGGGCCATTCTTGGTCACGTGTGTGACCCAAAATATGAATTTTTTTGAAATAGGATGCTAATATTTCAGTAAGTATAGGAGGTATGATGATGTGAACTTCATATATGACTTGCATATGTTGAAGTCTTTCAAGTGTAACACAAAAATATTTTAGTTACCCAAGGACAGAGGTCAAATGGCATCGGTCACGTGTGTGACTTTGCACAAGAGCATTATTGAAGAAATTTTTTAAAACTCAATTTCACTTTGGAAATCCTGTGAGATATGAAAAGCTTAAATGTTGCATATTAGTATCAGACAACAGGTATATATATATGTTAGTAAGAAAATGGTACAATTTTTTTTTACTCAAACAATTGTTTTTTAATGTATGTATGTTGGTGTGGCAACATTGGTAGAGCGCGCGCTTTCCAATCATGAGATCCCGGGTTCGAACCCAGCCCACCGCATTTGTCCTTCGGCAAGACAATTTATCCACTATTGCTGCTCTCGACCCAGGTGTATAAATGGGTACCTGGAAGGATGGGGACGTGTTTCCTTAGCACTGTGCGCGCCTAATAGGCGACTTGCTGGAATACTCCCCAGGGAGTGGAAAATGTGCACTTAATGTGCAGGATTGATTGCAGTGTGTATCCGTTGACCAGGGTAATAATATTGTAAGCGCTGTGATATAGTTTACTATGAATAGCGTAGCTAAATGCCTAATATTATTATTATTATTATGTTATTATGTGGGGATGTCTGGGTCACGTGTGTGACATTTTGGGCTGGTCACGTGTGTGACATGTGCAATGTGAATGGAAATGGGAATTTTACAAATATCAGGTTTAGATAATTACATAAAGTTTAATTGTCACAAAGTTGGTATCAACATGTACTGTGGAGTAAAAGAAATAAGCTAGCTTGATTATTTTTGGAGTTATTTTTTTGAATTATTGAAATATGTAAATTTATGCAAATGAGTAAGAAATTTTCAAAATTTAGTATAAAATATACATTTTATAAACCTTAGAAATTGATCTTTCTAATAATGGAATAAAACAACTGAAAAAACAAACTTCATTTTTTCCAAAAAAGTTTCACTTTTCAAGAATGGCCCAACATATAAAAATCACAAATCATAAATTGTATCAACCCTTTACTCAGTTTTTGCACATGTGAACGAAGTTCCTGAAATATCCCTTTAATAATGAAAATATTCCAAAGTGGTAATCTCTCTATTGAGTACACATGTGCAAATTTGCTTAAATGCTGAATCTTTCCAAGTGTCTGAACTCTGAAGGACACTTGTTTGTGTATATTGACTACTATTTGAATGAAGACAGCCATATAAGATTGATGTTTAAATTTCTTCTAATACCATTTGTGACCTTACACCACAAAACGACCAGTAAGTGACAAATTATTGTGCTGATTTTCACATGACATTAAAGAAGCAGGCATTACCTTTAAAATGGTTGTAACTTGTCATATTTGACTAGAAGCAAACCCTCTCAAAATGAGTGCCAACGATTTTGAACATGGCTGAAGCAGTTTTAAAATGACCAAGAAATTGGCTGCTTCAAAGATCGACGTCACTTCAAGCGCTGTAATCTTATAAAAAAAAAAAAATAATAATAATATAGGATATTTATATTGCGCAATATCCACCTAATAAGGTGCTCAAAGCGCTTATTATTATCATTTTTATTCAATGAAAAATCATATAGTTATTTAAACATGATTTCTGACGCTCAAATTTTCACAGAAGGTATAGATTACCAATATCCTGAATCTCATATTACCAACAACAAAAAAATATTTCAGCTAATAACAGAGAAACTACCACTGTGTTATATATATAAAAATCATATGTGGTGTATGGTCACATTTGAGCAAGGTTGAATGAGATTTATTAGGTTTTATGTCACTACAATTCAGTTTATAACCATATTTGCGTCTTTCCTTGTATAGGGCTGCCATGACTTTGCATGCCACAGTATTATGCTGTGACATGAATTTGCAATACACATATTTCCGTAATACCACCAATTCATGTTTGTGCTGTGATTTCTTTCCAGGTCGATGAGAATACACTGTGCAAGCAAGATGCTACTGTGCTGATTGGAGATATGGGGAAATTGATCAGCGCTAATGAA